>JAFLHD010000042.1:0-42087 GCA_018856295.1 Blastosporella zonata | reverse complement strand
CAAAATTTTCTCTATCATTGAATACAATTGAATATACCCTCAAAAAATACGGGTATCAAGGAGATCAAATACATATCTAAAGAAAGGAATTCAAATTTGCTGCTTGCGACTGCATTACACTCTCGCTGATGACAATGACATCGGCGCCGACGGCTTGGGTTGGGAACAGCTGTGAGAGGGCCTCGGGGAGACGAGAATCCCATGCAAACAAGAAGACCACAAGGTCCTCCACGAGGACCCAGCTCGGGAGGAAGGTCGACTCGTGACAGCAGGCTGGTCTGGTCTTGGGCCGCCCTCAAATCGAGAGTCCCGTCGGGGTCGTCGATACGTTCAAAGACGGTAAGAGGCTGAGAAACGTTGGCTAAGACTAAGGGAGGCCGGATATGGGAGGGAGGACTCGGAGACCGGGCTAGACAAGACTCGCGGCTTTCGTGTCGGCAAGACCAAGTATTCGTGGCCGTAATCATCCCATTTGCGTCGCGAAATCGATGAGGCCATCCTGAGTTCCGACGGAGCCCGCTCAGTGAGACGTCCGCCCAGGTCGTATCTCAAGCTATAGAACGTGAAGGGTAAGTGATGTATGAGAATGTGCATACCCGGTGTGTCGTCTTCTTTATCTATCTGGCTGTAATAATAAAAAAGTTAATCAAAGCCAGGTATGGCAGATGCAAAAAGCATACTTACGAGGAAACCATCGCCAGCAATGGCGAATCCACATCCGCGAGAATACCCACCCCATCCTTCCGATTGTAGGAAAAGCTTAATAGCCGATTGGCTAGAAACAGCGTCATGCATTGTCTGATTTTCTTCCTTAGCGACATGGCAAGTATACGCGTTACACTCACCGTCAGTGACCCAGAGACTAGAGCCATGGCTTGTCTCCCATAATAATGCGGAAAATCCATCGTCAAATGCATCTGCACCGCGCCTCGCAAGACCTCTGGCACGATTTGAATGTAGACCACTCTTCTGGCATAGATCCTGGGCCCGCTCGAGGTATTTGTAAAAGTGAAAGGTGAGTTTAACGTTGCTAAGCCGGATCGCCTTCCTCAAGGGAAAGATATCGGTCTTGGTTCTAATGAGCGGCATTGAGACCTTCCCGAGGGAAAGAATTAGAGAATGTATGTACTAAAAACAAGATTGCGGTTCGGAGGTGGAATATTAAAATGGCTCACAAGTTCTTCAAGTGGCACGGCTCATCCACGTCAGATGAACAAAATACAAGGTCCATGGCAAGATACCAGAAGTATTAGTATACAGAGTAAGTATTATGCAGGAACTGCTTCCATCGAATGGCACGGTGGGCAGACTGGACGGACGTGTCGGACCCTAGACAACATTGAGGTCTTACCTACGGCCACATGCTATACGAGTTGGGGAGCCGCAAAGTATGCACGTTACAGCTACACTTTGCAAGTGGGGTCGCCGTCACCCGCATGGCCGCTCATTCTGCCTTGTTCAGTGGAACAGGTCCAAAATTTTCCCCCTCCTACCGCGGAATCACTCACTCATCTTCATCGAGCTTTTGATTCAGTGACATTCAGATTGTAACCTCATATCTAATAGCACAGAAGAGTGGACCGGTATTGTTACTCAAAGCTTGACTGGAGCTTGATAGTGACAATGTTCCGGAGAAATCGGTGCGCGTAGATAGGATAGTTATGCGGAGTATATAGTATATAAGTATAGTAGTTCGTAGGTAGGTAAGACTCTGTAATTGGTCGTTGTGAACAACGATGCGGCTCAGATTGATTGACTAACCCGAGATCCACGTAGTATGTGGGTCGCAAGCTGTAATCAAGGGTCACAATAGAACGACAGTGTGATGAATCAACTAACTCACGCGTTCGCTGACGAGACTCATACAGAAGATATTTGCGTGAGCATATAGTTTGTAGAATAGCATCTGTGATTAATGGTCACGACTGAATGAGAGCGTCATGATCAACCAGCTCACGCACGATAGGCATCGAGAATCACTGGGACGTCCTTGAAGAGGTTGGTATGTGAGGACTGAGGTATATTTTGTACGCAAAATCTGTGATGTATGGTTACAGCAGAACAGCGTGATTGATTGACCGACTCACGCACTCGAGGCCATAAACAATGTCCAAGAAATAGGCGTGTGTATAAAAACCCTATGTTTGATTGTCAGAGAACGGGGAAGGCACGAGTGACCAATGAACTCACATGTTCAACACCGCGAATCGCCAGGAGGGGAAATCAACCAATTTGAGGGGCGATCTGCCAGAATGGGTGGCGGCGGGGCCTTGCGAACAGTGGAGTTGGCAAAAAAGTCGGGCACACCGCCTTTTCCTTTCCCCATCCGTGGCGCATCCAACACCTCTGCTGAAATCGGGGGCGTGTTTTCATCCCAAATCCGAGTCTTGGAGGTTGTCGCACCACAGGTGTGTTCTTTCCTGGAGATACGAGAGCGCGAACCACGCGCGAGGTCGGTGATCATAAATTTGTAGTTGGGTGGACGAAAAGGGTATTGAATGCCTCGTGCGCTGAAGGGAGTATCAGATACACCGCACTGAATGACAAGAAGCGGACTAACCGCAGGATCCTCTCGAATGTCGTTTCTGCGACCTCTACAAGGGGCTCAAAGGTCGCTAGGATTGCCGCATATGTCTCAGCAGTGGTATGACTAAAGCGATGTTTGGCTACGGTCGCCTCCAACACGTCCGAAAGGTCCTTGCCCGTCGCATCCTTCTTTGTAGGGTGCTTCAGTTTCGATCGAAGCATAATTGCCTCTAATATTTTGTTTGTCGCTAGGACCTGCTGTGTTACCTATCGAGGCAAAATGATTCATGAGAAAGAGTTGGTCAGAGGTGGGGTTCAACATACGGATACAAAGCGGAAACTCCCCCCAAAATTGGGACGCGCTTCGAGGATATGACCCAAGTAATACCCAATGTGACGATCACCGTGCCACTCCATCTCGTCGACTTCTGCGGCATTCTTTGGAAGCTCGTTATGCGCATGTCGTAGTTCATGCCCAACTCCGGCGTAGGATGAGTTTCCACAAGGGGAGATAAATGAGAGCAGATCGGTTTCAATGGCAGAAAATACAAAATCGGTGTTCATTGAAGGAGATAGTTGGCAAAACGGATAATGGCGTGGTATGTGAGCGAACAATGTGTTCGTTTGAGGAGACAAGGAAGGAGGAGATATTTGGCTACGTTTGTATCTGTGCAAACACCATTTCCGAACCCGACGTGAAGATCATAGCACGATTGCGCCACCCCTTTCGCGACAGACAGAGGGGTATGGTGCGTCCCTTCGTCAGCCACAGGATCTTCCACCGGAGTTTCACAACATTGAGGAACTCAACATGGATGTTGTCACTTGGTCGCATCACATTGGGCTCTAAGCCTAGGGACCGGTCCTGCAGTCGGCAAATCAGTGAGAGAAAAAAATCAGGACACAGTTGCAAGTATGACGTTCTACACTTAGATCACGGACAGTGTTCAAAGGGAAGAGATATGAAGGACCCAAGAAGCAATATAGAAGGGTACGGTCAGGTCAAAAAGAGGAACCTTCTGTTCGAAAGAAGAAACGGGCATTGGGCAGTCGTGTGCGACGACAAATTCAAACAGAGGAGTGCAGACAATTCAGATTCATTCCCTCCAACACTACCAAATCTCCACCGCCAGCGACATAGGTGTGATTGAAGGTGAATATTGGCGGTAAGTTCAGGTTGGGGTGTAGCAGAGTAGAACAGAAATAGAGTCGCAGAGGATTTGGCCATGAGTTGTGACGAGAAACCGGGTTGATCTGGGCTTGTTGATATAAGTAGTAGGGTTTTAACTTCAATCGGATGAGTTTTGAGAGTTCAAGTGAGTTGGATGTGATGTTCAACGCCGCGGCTAGTGATTTTCAGGGCGGGGCCCAGCTCAAGATGTACAGGGCTCACCCAAACCTCAAGTCGAGCCCTCGAGGAGAACACGTGGGACAAATATCTCGCTGAGTGCAAGGCCGTTTGTGTCGCGAGTGTTCTGTTGTCCATCGGAATAGATACAGAGGTGTGTGGTTTGCAGTATCGATTACAAGTTACGAGTTCTTCCAGGAATGGGACTAAGTCAGTTAGATCGAGGAGCATGATCTGCCTGACGCACCTCGCAGCACCACTTGCCTTCCGATTCCTAAACTCCCTTCAATCTTCCAATTCCACGGCGTGGTCTCCCAACTATGAAATAAGTCTGTTGGGGGGAAGGGAGGGAGGGGGGGGGTTTCAAATTAAAACGTTAGCATGATTTCTGGGTTCTGGGCATAACAGAAATAGAGTACAGTGTATGACTGACCTCCCAAGGTTTGGATGCAGTTACTACGCAGCTACTGACCTCTGGACTACCCATAGAATGACAGACTCGCCCACGCGACAGGTCCAAGAAAAGAACAATACGTTAACAATGTGACGTTAACTATAGCTTAGGGGTCCTCAAGACTTGAGCGCGAGGGCCTAGTCTCATGATCATTGATTGCTTATCCGATCGTAAAGAGAAGCCTCTATTTAAAGGCTTCAAGTTGCTGAAAGAGCATATCCCTCAGCTTTTACTGTGATGACCATCCTAATCACGGGCGGTACTGGCAACACAGGCATGCACATAGCTAAACGTCTATATGACGCAAAATACCCTGTACTGCTCACTCAGCATTCAAAGCCAGTTCCACCCCCATTTACAGGCGTCCAGTTCGACTGGTTCGATGAAACGACTTACGAGAACCCCTTCACTGGCCACACTATCGAAAGCATTTACATCGTCTGTCCGCCAGTTTATGACATGCTTGCGGCGACGCGTCCTTTTATCGACCTTTGTGTCGAAAAAAAGGTGAAGCGGTTCGTGTTGATCAGTGGGACGGCTGTACCAAAAGGTTCACCGATAATGGGAAAAGTACATGAATACATCGTCGGGCTGAAAGTTGATTATTGTGTCCTAAGACCTACCGGGTTTCAGGGTGAGTAGTTTCCGTCTTCATTACGCACCACAATTATTCATTTGCATGTAGAACTTTTTGACACCGCTTTCCTGACGAGCATCCGTGACGGGAATTATGTCGCGTCTGCAGCAAAAGATGGTCGTGAGCCGCTGGTAGCCGTCGATGACATTGCAACTGTGGGTTTCGAGGCGCTAACAGACGAAAAAAGCCATAATACGGAGCACATCATTGTCGGGCCAGAGCTGTTCAGCTACGACCAGGTTCGTCCGTGACATTGTCTGACATATAATATGCTTGACAACATCCTCGACCGCTGACAATCAGGCTGTAGCCTTGATTAGTGAAGTCATCGGGAGAAAGATAGTTCACAAGAGACTCCGTGATCAACAATGTCTCGACATGCATTTGGCCACTGGTGCCGAGCCAAAGTTAGCAGAGGCCTTGTTGGGCATAGACAAGTTCATGGCCGAGGGGAAAGAGGAAGCTCTCTTCTTTACATACCCGAGGATTGTCGGATATGGACGCTTCATAGATTATCTTCATGCACACAAAGAAATCTGGGCGCCAAAGAAGTAGTACTATCGACGATCCGAATGGAAGCTAAATCATGCTAATGGGATCTGTATGTACATTGTCCGAACTCCAAATATGCGATACTCTACTACCCATTTTAAGTGGATTGACAGTAGCGAGATAGCATGGGAACAATCGTCAATGTCCTGACTCCCTCGTCGAGAGCTTTGGGTACGCCACAAGAAAAGGTTTTGGGCCTTGGTCAATTTTGTCCATTAGCTCATCGTAAAGATCATTCGCTGAGATATATTGCAACGAGAGCCGTTTGTGCAGCAAGTAAAATAATGCTGGACCCCAAAGATGGATTGATGCAAAGTCAACCCCGCTTCATTCAAAGCCTTGTTGTCTAATTTATTCTTACAGGTTGCGTGTGTTCAGAGGTGCCAAGGCCGTTGGTCATTTTGCGGATCGTCCTTTTTAAGAGAAACTGGAGACGCGTGATTTCATGGCGAGTTGGTGAACGAGGTTCTCGATCGACAATCCTCGCTCCCCTTAGAGTTCCTGATTCTCAGTTCTTTTGTCAATATATATAAAATGCGGCTGGTGTCCTGATCAACGTTCTTTTTTGACTGCAGACCGTTCTTGCGGTAGAGGTGGTTCGGAAGAAGCTAAAAATACCCTGGGTTTCCGCAGGTGGCTCAGAAGCGCGTTGTAGAGTGCTACATTGATGTAACCTCATTGATGAACTCAAACTGGCGACGGGCGATAAGTCCACCGTGCCCTTCTGCGACGTGGGCTTGGGACGTTGTATTTTTTGACCCTCGTTCGTCGTTCTCTTCAGAATCGATCAATTAACAACCCATGATGCATGAAAGATAATACCATTCAAACAAGCGCTATGATCGTGTTCACAAGTCCAAGTAAGAATAAGGCTACGACGACTGTGCCATCCTGCCTCAGATGACGTGCGCTATTTTTGTGAAGGGTGTACGCTTGCACCGGCAGACCGATGTTGCTACAGTCGGAGATGAGCCCTACAAGAACCAAGTTTCGATACTCTGTAATATCATACAAAGGAAGGTAGGGCTTACGATTGAAGACAATCTGTGCACTAGCAATGACTGATACTAGGTCTCTACCACTTGATTGTATGTTCAGGACGCAATCAGCGCAGTCGCCGTAGTCGTTGATGAATGAATCGTTGCATAAGCAAGCATCCTCGTGGCAAGGGGGGTTCTACGCATGTCGGATGATCACTGAGCTCTTCGTCAGCGCATAACTGCCTGGGCGTGAGCTCACATCTCCGTATTGGCTCGTCAAGGTAGTGCAATTGGTCTGACAAGTGTCAGGTACTTCCAGTGGGTTGAACGTCGTGGCCAGTGAAACGTTAAAGGGCCTTGTAGGAGTCGAAATCGACGTACTAACCACTCCTACATAACACGGAATACATTAGCATTTCCTCTCTCCCATATGAGGATGCACTACGAACACACCTTGACCCAGCCCAAACAAAGTTATCAGCAACACCGCAAACCCTAGAGGACGGAAGGGGCGAAACATGTTCAGGAGCGATTCCTGCCGGACACACGGTCCTGAGTATGAGTAGGTCACTTATGTATATCCATCTGCGTGGGTATCAAGCACAAACAACCCTGTAATCTGGGCGCTTGGAGTTCCTGATAAGGAGGTCAGTTCATCACATTTTATCCACTTGAACTCCGTCATCATCAACCGAACGTCGTCCTCGAAGCTATGTAGTAATATCTCAACTAGTAATACTCAACTCATGATACTAACGATGTGGAAAACCCCTTAATACCGAGCACAAGCAACGTTAAGTAACTTAGAGCGGCTCACTAATTGGTATACTTCCCTCTTCTATGGAGATTTCGCAATCTGGCCTGAGCACGTTCGTTGAGGGTCGTATAGCACTCCATTTTCATTCAATACAGTCACCAACGCCATGACTGCTGCGACTACCATAACCTGGCCCCTGGACCGTCGGCGAATCTATACAGGCACCGCCAGGGTCTTGTTCAGGGGGTACCTGCGTGAATTGATCCAGGAATATATGTACAAAGGAGATAAGTTAATACATAGATGATAGCAAGATGATAGTCTATGATAGTGCCCCTTGTAGGCTCTTGTGTGCCTCAAATTGCATCGATACCGACTCTGGAACTGAAATGTGCGCAATGATGCATAGCAAGACAAACTCACACTGATCGCAATAGGATAGTAATATAATATTTAACAATGTCCGATGGTCCAACTTCCACAAAAGAATGCCCCCTCCCTCTCCGAAAGTTGTTTCCGCTCGGTAGGACAAGCCCGAAGGCGATCGATCCGAATAAGGCTGAATAGAGCTCATGGATCGGAGGGTGCCACGCTCTCCTCCTTTTTTATAGGAGAAAGTATAACCTTCACTGTCATGTTATAGTCGTCCCAAACGCCGGATAGTTTGTGGGGGTCGGCTGGGATCTCTTTTGTAATAATAGACGGTGGTTTCGAAGGTGGTTGTTTGGTGAGCTTTCGACTCTGTTAACTCGACATGTTAGCACCCCTACTACATGTGGAATATGCATAGACCGAATGTCAACGCACCCCAGGTTTACTACGGAATTTGCGGCGAAAGAGGATGAGGAAGAGCGTTGCGAAGGCGGCGAGGATGGCGACGGAAACGAACGCAACAATGATCCAGATGTACGTATTGTCGTTCATAACTGAGGTATCGGAGCCCAATTGTATGGTATCCATGTCGGAATGCGTCTGAAGCTACGCAGTGTGGTAGTGGTTAGGATGTTTAGAGGCCAAAGTGAAACCTAGGGTTTAAGAGTTGTTTCAAATGGCGGAAGAGGGAAAAGGCACCCGCTTTGCTTGGCGGATGTCTATTGAGGTAACGGTGGTTAAAATAGACGTGTGCGAGCGAGAGAAGGGGGGGGGTTTCATTCAGAGAACGAGGAGCCGTCGTGTGTCGCCGTTCAGAGTGGGGGTTATGTATCGATCTTCGACAACGGTAGGGAGTAAAAGAAAGTTGTAGAAATACAACGAATCAAGAGAACACTCCACCAATCCATGTTACTTCGATTTATATAAGCGAGATCTAGCCATGAGATGCGGAGAAGTGGGTGGCGCAGGAGCCGAGTTGTTGTCATACCATGATCTCGACATACCAACATTGTGGAATCCGAATTGAATTAGAGAATTGGGTGTCGGATGAACCTAATTATGTTGTGTCGTGAACGGCGCTCGTGTCAATAACTGTGTTGACATAAGGAGCGGACTAAATGGAAGACCACTGTTCATACTTATATAGGCAATAAGTTCAAGGTATGTATGTCGTATTAGAAGGGTTCAAGACCCAATAGGCCCTGACAGGCACCCTCTACATCGGGGATCTGGATACCCCGCGTCAGTCCAAGATACAAGAAGTGACGTTGGACTCTTACCTCCTTCGGTGCGGAGACGCTCAGCACAACTGGGGCCGTCTTGCCTACGAGCACTTCATCCTAGGACAGTTTTAGAAACTAGGCGTGGAGGTCAGTCAAATTTGAGTGGCACACACCTCTATCCGTATGCCAATGTTGTGGAAGTGGGTTGGGAAGTTGGATGTGGGAGGAACATAGATACCTATAGCGATGCTCAAATGTGAATTAAGCGAACACTACAAGAATAGATGCGGAACGAACCTGGCTCGACGGTGACAACCATACCCTCTCGCAAGCTGCGTAACGACGAGTTCAAACTCAAATCAATACTCCGGGAAAGAAAGGGCTTACGTTGCCCCACGATCGAAGTTCGTTGACTCATGTAGGTCTAAAATCGTAGCAAAGTAAAATTATGTACATCCAAAGAATGGAGGATGCAACACTGACCGATGCCAATGGGATGGCTCAGGAAATGTGGGTAAAGCACATATTCCAGATCGCTGCCTTTCAGGTCAAACCCAAGCTGCTTGAGCTCCTGCCGGAGCAGGTCGCATGACTGACGATGGAGGTCGTGGAGACTGAGCTCTGCGCTTTCATGACAGAGGGCCACGAGTTGTTTTTGTGCGGAAAGGACGGCGGCGTAGAGGTCGCGTTGAGGTGAGGTAAATGTCCCTGAGGCGGGGTATGTCCGTGCTAATGGAGGTGATGAGAAAGAGTGAATATGTAGTAAGGAGAGGGGCATACTGATGTCGGAAGCATAACCACTGAAAGTCGGGATTAGTGAGATGGAGTGGTGGAGGTACACACGGCGTACTTGTATTCGCATCCTGCATCGATGAGGACAGTTTCACCATCCCGAACGAGGTGATTATTTGAGGTGTAGTGGATTATAAGGGCATTTGGCCTACGCATGATAGTTTGAGCACCATTGCAAAAGAAGGGGATAGTACATACCCAGACGCGACAACAGGGACATACGCGGGGCGTTGGGCACCGGACATGGCACAGAGATATTCAAAATGAGCCGCTAACGCGGCTTCAGGGATACCTGGACGCGTAAAGCGCATGGTCTGGCGTATTTTAAGCCCAAGTTCATACTCAACAAGCGAGTTTTGGGGTGCCTACCTTGGCATGGGCACGCCCACTGATATCTGCCGCTGCCCTCATGACTCGTTGTTCGGCGGGACTTTTTATCGCACGCAGTCTTGCAACCTCGGGCGCGAGGGCGCGCCGTTTCTTGGATAGCGAGTCAACGATGATGTCGTACTCCGAACGCGCCTCCGTTGGTGGTGACAAGTGCTTCAGCACGGACTTAGTCGTGGCTCGTGGGCCGCGACGCGTGTGGGTCGGAGGAACATCAACGTAGACGTGGGTATGGGCAGCCGTGACTGATTTGAGGTGGGATGAAAAGTTCTCGATCAATTGGGCGTCGTCGGCACGGAATATATCGGCGGCTTCATGGGGGCTCGTCCTACAGAAATGTTAGAGCTTTTTGAGATATGGTCTGCAATCGTACTTTGCTCCGTCCCACTTTTCTTTCGCCAAGTCCTTCCCACTACAGAACAGCGTCATTCGGTAACCCCGGGAGTTTGAGGTTTTCTCTACAGTAAATCAACCATTGAACCACAAACAGCGGCTCCTGTACCTACCCAATATAACTGCAGAGTCTGGTTCCTCGAATCCCGTCAAGTACCAAAAGTCCGAAGCCTGGCGATACTTGTAACTAGCGAAACGAAATGAGTACAAGGGCCTCGACACTGCGTTTTTTAACTCACAAAATATCTGGTGACGAGAATTAGCAATAACTATGAGAGGCAGAAGTTATTACACTCACTTTTGCTCATATACTTTATGGGTGCAGCGACACACACGACTAGGCTGTTTTCCGGCAAACCCTCCATAAGGGTGCGTCTACGTCGCTCATAATCCTCCACGGGTATGCCAGGTGTCAATTCGTGAGGTTGTACTGCGACAATAAGTCAGACAAGCCGCATAGCGTCGCGTGTTCGACGTACGGAGATGTGGATGAGACTGAAATAATGGCTGGCCGTAAATTGAGGGCTTCGCGTTGCCTTCTGCGATGTTTGCGGCTTCAGTGGCGTATAGCCTGGCCAGATTTGCGCGCTGGAGTGTTCGTCGGGCAGTGCATACTGTCCGCAAGAAATTCGACATGGCAAGTCGACGTCAGAGAAACAATTGCCGTAGGTACAAGAAACCCTAACCTTAATATTTACTATTCTTTTTCTGGTATGTAAGATATAACACATTCATAAGTCATAACACCTACTAATTTATCTTACCCTCGATATCTAAGAGCTGGTTAAGACTTAGCTAGTAAGAGGCCTCTGCAATCACCACAAATAACATGATTTACATGGGGACGAGATACTGGCCAAGTTCCGATTATGTGGCTGTTTTTTATATAATCATGTTTCCTCGCAAGGAAGCCAAAGAGTATTGGAAATTTTCTTCGATACTTTTGAGTGCCAGTTTCCAGTAACTAACTGTAAGATATTCAAGTTTGTGACTGCGAAATAGCTTGGAAATAGCCAGGGTCAACATTGATCAGCTTTGATTCACAAACGACGTCTTGTGACTCTCTTATCTGCCCTCTATGAGCTCCTCCAGGGGTTTAACCTTCGCCATGACATTCGGCTCTGCGCAGAAAATGTTTCCACGTTCAATTTCTGCAGCGCCCAGCCTCAGTCACCCCCAGGAGTGATTCCAACGGCGAAGATTGTCGAGACTTTTCCAGGCTTGGTAAATGTCGCTATGGCGAAAAATGACGATTCCGGCACAGGTCCATTAGAGTACCCCAGCAAACGACAGCAGCAGTGAGTGCTTGATAATGATTATTCAAGGCCACAAGAACTTGTGAATGATAGATTTTGCAAGGCCAGTATAGGGAATAATAATGCAGGAATAAGCGCCGAAACACAGAATCCTGCGGGCGTGGATGATGCTACACTGAATGGATGGTGACGGAGGCGGGCATACTAGTATTAGGAGTCGCCGGTAAAGGTTCATTTTATTCTCATATCTGTCCAGGGCCGTTCTAAACATCGCCCCTAGCCTATGTCGTAACTGGCTGGAAAATGCAAACTTGGTGAGAAATGCTGTTACAGCCACGATGACCCCCCTGTTTGTTCAAACAATTCTTTTGTTTCTTGTTTAAAACTTACTATAATGTTTGAAGGATGATGTGGTCTCAGAACGGCCAAAGAGTATTCCATGCGCGAGACATTGAGCAACACCGCCGCTTCATGGCTGTACGAAAGGACAAAGCCGAGACAGAAGCAAGACTTGCCAAGGAAGTAATAGCATAAAAGGAAAAGAGGCGGATGGTAGGGAGGCTAAGAAACTGCAAGCTGCGCAGGAGGCTACCCGGCGCCAGGAAGCCCTAGCTAAGGAAGAATCCGCAAGGCAAGCTGGTCCCACAGAACAAGATGCTCCAAGTCTTGAAATGGAGGCTGCGGTCACTACCCAACACATAGTCCTCGGGTCTACTTTGGTCGCAGGTCTTCAAGTTTGAAACCTTGTCAGTGGATTTGAGTCCTTGTGCCTCACAATCAGGAACCTCTCTTCCAACTACAAACCAAACGAGATCGCCGAGCTTTTTGCCCAGGATGAGCTGCGACGACATCCACATTCTTTCGATTGATCCCATCTCCGGTGACCATCTCGAAGCAAAAGTTCTCATAAGTGCGGATTAGTTGCTTCTGGCCTGGATGGGATCGCATTTTGCAAAGAAAGGCTTTGATTTGAAGTCAGCAAAATCGTATTCACAGATGCTATGGGTGAATCCAACAGCCGGCAAGCCGACGCATTGACAGTGCCTCCGTTACAATGATTGCTTCGTATGCTTCAATGAACCTCACCCGAGAACATCAGCAAATCATGGACAAGAAAATTGTCGGTGGTCGCAGGGTTAAAGCAGATATGAATTGTCCACCCACAGGACCTGCTCTTCAATACTACAATCCTGCTTCTGTCACAATTACGGGAATTCCTGTGCAGACTACAGTTGCAACCATCATAAAGGTGGCTGGAACACTTTCTGTTCGAGCAGTCAAGTCTCATTTATGTGACTGACAAGACCTGAGGAACCTTCTACTCCATCTGGATTCTCTTCCGGACAATAGAATGTCCTCCTTCGACAGGCCTCTTGACAAGGGAACCAAGGCCATTGTCACTGTCAAGGTTTGCTTCGAGAATTGGGAAGATGCAAACATGCTTGCTTGTTCCTCGAAGGTAGACACCTTCGACATGTTTATCCCATACTTTGCCTTTCTCTTTTCCACTTGGCAGGGATACATGACAGACAAATGGGTGGGAATCAGTGATGTAACATGTTGGACTATTCGGCAGCACTGTAATAGATGGCAAAAGGAATATGTGTATAGATGACTGACAGATAGAAGTGCAGAGCTTGCTGTGCTGGGAACGTTGGTAAATGGCAAGAGTGATTACTGATAGTTTGAAACACGATGACTCGTTATGAGTCGTGTCTCCTGCCCATTTCCGACTAAATTTGAGTTCAAACTAATTCTGTATTCAGCAACCTGGAGCCGCGCCGGCTTTCCAAAATTCTGAACCTGAGCCCCAGGCCGTCCCAACTTCCAAGCCTGAGTTACGGCTTTCGTCAGGCCCAGGCCTGGCTCGGCCGGCTTCTTGAGCCGAGCCTGGCACATCACTATCTGAGATGTGTATTTCTTGGTTTGAGATATGGTATACATACTTTCAATCATGGATGACGGATGGAAATATCTCTTGTTGAAGGTCATCTACTTTGGTGTAACATAAGTTCCTTCAGCTGGTATCGCGCGCTATATAAATGCCACTCCCTGCCATACAATTGTAATCAGCACTGGATCAGATGGTAAGAACATTAGAACTCACACGACACCATTCTCAAACTTGCGCCAAGTGTCCACCGCTGCTGGATCTCCAGCAAGAGTATGTTTCACACTTTTACTCGCCACACTTACTTCGGCCTTGAGACATTCAAGCATATCAGATAGCGTTCGCCTCTCCGCTGCAGCGCGTGTATGTATATACCCAGCTTCTCCCGCGCGCTGTTCTTTATAAAACCTGTCGATTTATAGATTTCGTCATATTTTCGAAGCGAAGAGAAAGAAAAAACCCACGATAATATATCATTGGTTGCTGTGATCCAATATGCCATATCTGGAAGTGCGCGATAGCAGTATACGAAGTGTGGCGCCAGGGACGGTGAGAAGAGCATGAGAGCCGCATTCAAACCAATGCCGATTCGCTCTCGCAAGAACAACGGAAAGCGTGTGCTCTCGGCTCCGCCAACTGGGGGTTCACTAGCAAGCTGCGGCTCAAGGCATGCAGCGGTGAAGAATTCAAAGGTGGTGCTAAGGACCATATTTGCTTGGAGTGTTGGATATGACTCGACTATTTCACGAAGCACGATCGCAAGGCCATCAAGGAGAGGGTCAATCTGCGGCAGTGAACACGTGAACCTATGCTGAAAGGCAGCAACAGGTGCGATGTTCTCAGACGCAAGATCGTCGACGTAGAGGATGTACCAGTTATATAAGGCAATGAGCCTCTTTTCTTCGAAAGTAGATTGATGGAAGGCAACCTGAAGGGGGAGAATATTAGACATAGCTGAATTTGGGTCCAAATCGACATACTTCGATCAGACTGGCAGCAATATGGATAGTCTTATCAAGGCCACGAGGTATGGCCCACTTTTCGATTTCGGTTCGCATGGCCGCCTCGAGAGGTTTATTTGTGAAGTCCGTATGACCATACGTTGGGGAAGTATAGAGATCAATGAAATCCATGATTATCGTACTCAAAACTGGGCGTGACGAGGTCAGTCAATCATTAATGTGGCGAATAACTGCAGTACCACCAACCTTCATCTTGTATCATATTTTCGTGCTTCCCAGAGTGATATGTTCGCAAGAGCCGCTGTATTGTTGATATCAAAGGAAAACCCGAGACCAAGGTGCCAATGACAGTCAAGGTAAGACGCAGCATTTAGGAAAGCGCTGGCGGATAATAGATCTGAGCCGTTTAAATATACTTAATGTAAAAAAGAAATATCGAAGTCCTTCCGACACCATCTTGATCTCGAACGCTCCATGTCGGACCGTTTTCTCGAAGGTCTGGCTAGGGGAAGCGGGAACCGAGCAATTTCGCACTTCCACTGTATGTCAGAAAGGTCTCATGGATTCAACTCCCAATAATAGTCAGATAAGACGGTAGACGAAGAAGTCACGAGAGTCATCGAATGGGCCACACCTCCGGGGACTGAATACATTACATAAGTAATTCAGGTACGAAAACAGAGGAGAAGGAAGATGAAAGATATAAATTTGCTGACTACGTAATTCAGGTACGTAAATACCTCATCGTGAGGAGGGAGAAGGAGATATACTTAAGTACATATAGAGTCAAGATATATAAGTACACGTGGAATAGAGTAGATGAGACTTGATTACTTTGGATAGAAGAATCGGTGGAGCTCGTTGGGAGAAGGTGTGATACTTCCTCCGAGTGAATGATTGGGAAGGATTTGCAGGACGGCGCATAATTCCGCAAATACGATCAGCCCCGGATGAGATGACTGTGCCAATGTAGGAGAATGTAGGCCAATGTTAGCGATCATAAGCGATGCGGATGCAAATTTCGGAGACGGGAGCTTAATTTAGCATTATTTAGGAGTGATAAGTACTATGGTATACACGAGGAAGGACGCCGTAGTAGTAAGTACATAGTAATGAACGTCGAAAGGGCCAAATGTCAGGGCCTGATTGAGAAGAACAGCCCGTGACACGACGGTCCACACGCTGAGGATTAGGATTGAACTGAGAGCGGACTGAGAACGCAAACGCCTTGCCAGGTTGCGCCAGGTTCGATAGAATATACGTCAAGTCCACGTGCTATAGGTACGCGCTTGAGGAGTGAGAGGCTACAGTTTGTAGTCGCAGATGGATGGAATAGACATCCTGTAAAGTGTTTTTTTTTTCCGTGACCGTGGCTGCAATCGCGTTCGCGCGGGCATACAACAAAAATATGGTGAGGTTTCGACTTCGTTGCATTCCGTACGGCAGTACGGTTCATGTGTGAGGGGCATCCTGTTGGCAAGTCTGTTGGCCGTGTCAAGTTGGTGTGCGCGGAGATAGAGTTGGATGACGGTAGAGAAGGAGGAAGAGGCTCGGGAGTAGGGCATGGTGATCACGTAGGTAAGGTCGTAAGTAATATGGCGAAAGGTTAGAATTTTTGTATTGTGAGTAGTACAGCATCCCCACGATATTCTATGAGTATTCCTTCTGAATGAACTTCGCAATCGTCTGTAGCTGTATGTTCGAAGTCCCCTCATATATCGCACCAATCTTCGAGTCCCTCCAATATTTCTCAATCCCCGTTTCTCTGGTAAACCCAACACCACCTGCCCACTCGATCGCCGACCCACTCACCTTCTGCGCGACCTGGCTCGCCCAGTACTTCGCCATTGCCGCTTCCTTCGTGAACGGACGCCCTTCCTCTTTCAGCCTGGCGGCGTTGTAGGTGAGCAGCCGAGCGCTCTCTAGCTCGATGGCAGCCTGAGCGATTTGGAACTGCATGCCCTGGAAGGTGCCGATGGGCTGTCCAAATTGGGTGCGCTGGTATGTGTAAGGTACGGCTTTGTCGAATGCGCCTTGCGCGAGACCGAGCATTTGCGCGGCGATGCCGATGCGACCTGTTAACGATGTTATAATTACGACAGTACATGTGAGAGTGATGTGCACCTTCGTTGAGGATCTCAATTGCAATCTGAAAAGACGGATGAATAGGGCATTATCAGTACAGGGTCGAAGCGTACCTTGTACCCCTTGCCCTCCCCTCCAATAACGTTCTCCTTCGGTATGCGAAGGTTATCAAAATTGAGGGAACACGTCGACGACGCGCGGATACCCAGCTTCTGCTCTTTCTTCATAATCTCGATACCCATATCCTTCGTCGCGACGAAGCATGTAATACCCTTGTATCCCTTACTTGGATCGATCTGTGATACAAGCCAAATCAGTAAAAGGAAATATACTAATGGGAGGAAGCGCGTACATTAGCAAATATGAGGAAAATTTCGGCTTCATAAGAGTTAGTGATCCACATCTTGGTGCCATTGATGATCCAGTGGTCCCCATCTTGTTTCGCGCGTGTCTGAAGCGCAAAAGCATCTGAACCAGACCCTGGCTCTGAGAGGCAAAAGGAGCTTAACTACACGCATATCATTCATAAGTCGTGGACCAATGTCTCGGATGATATATAACGTACTTTGGACTCTGCCAGCTGCGGCAACCACTTTTCCTTCTGCGCCTCCGTTCCGTAGTGCCGGAATATCGTATTCACAAGGGTATTATGCACATCACATAGAACGGAAACAGACGGGTCGATTTTGGCAAGCTCTTCAATTGCGATGATAGCTGAGGTAAACGAGCCCCCTGCACCACCGTGCTCCTCACTTGTCTCAATCCCCATCAACTAACAACACATGTCAGTTAACCCGAATAGATGAAATGCAAGAGTCTGTACCCCCTGTTCAAACAGCCCCTTTATGATAGACGGGTCCATGTTCTCGTTCTCATCCATCTCGCGGACCTTTGGTCCGATGACATCTACTGCAAACCGTTGTACTGAAGTAGACGTTAATTTAGAAGCGGTGACACCCGAATGAATAATGGTACAAACCAGCCTCGCGAAGCATATTCTCCTCTTCCGTAAAATTGTGCAACGAGCCTATGACTACATTCTCGGAACGAATGCACCGAGAGGAGGTAAAGGACCTGTGTTGACGTCTGAGCAAGTTGCTGACCATTTGGCATCATGCACTCACCGTGATCCAGCGCTGAGGATGCGGGGCTTCGCTACTAGTCGCAGTGAAGACCTGAGGAGTGTAGAAGCCATAATGGTGGTTGAACGGAAAGAAGTTGAGGCTCCGGAGCTTGTTAAACTAGCATGATTATAGGCTGATTTATAGGAGAGTCACATGTTATTCCAATGCCGGTTGTTTCCTCTCCACAACCACCACCACCAATTGACCAGCTTCCGGACATTGAAGATGGCTTTCCGAATAGACTACAACTCGTGGGCTTTAATGGAAGATAACTAGTCGGCGGTGATTCAAGCACTTCTGTTTCCTCAAGTGCTATTCCGCGTATGGCCTTTCATTTACCATACTTTTAAAATCCGCTTGCAACTCGCAGACGCCACACTATTTATGCAAAACAGAAGGGTATGAGTGTCAAAGTTTGGTGGCATACCGAACACCACCTTTGCGGATCGACGGCTATTGGCTCACACGACGCGTCGAATTGTAGACGGAAATGGGTTTCGCCGGTGTTTCCAAGCCTAAGTTGACGCGAAGCTCGATGCAGCGTTATTCGGGCGTATTGAAATAACCCCTCCAAGCAAGATGTCATGCAGTGATATATACTTAACCGAGACAACGAGGCCCTCCCTTTTCTCCAAGTGCACCATGGGCGTCGCCAACTGGATTACTGTTATGCTCAACCACCCCTCTGACATCGTGACTTGGACTCAATTCCTCCTCCAGTATCGCCCTCGACGTAACATCACGTCTACCAAAGAACATCCAACCTCTGGTTGGGACCGACCATCCATGCGTCGGTGCTGGACTCTTCTCAATCAAACAAGCCGTACATTTGCGAGCGTTATCAAGGAATTGGATGGCGAATTAGCACGAACGGTATGTTCACGTTCGGCCCTCGTACGAATGACTGTTAATCGCTCGAAGGTCTGTCTCTTCTACCTCGTTCTTCGCGGCCTCGATACCATTGAGGACGACATGACGATCCCGGATGCGCTCAAGCAGCCACTGCTTCGATCGTTCCACATCCACACATTTACCCCAGGGTGGACCTTTAACGGCTGCGGCCCCGACGAAAAAGACCGGCAACTACTGGTCGAATACGACGCCGTTGTGGAGGAGCTGCATCTTCTGCATCCAACGTACATGCCAGTTCCCAACCACCAGATTCATACATGCTAACTTCCTATCAGTTACCGCGCCATCATCGCCGATATCGTCGAGAACATGGCCACCGAGATGGCAGACTACCATCTAGCCTCAGGCATCGAAACGGTAGACGACTATGATACCTACTGCCACAATGTTGCTGGGCTTGTAGGCGAGGGCCTGTCGCACATCTTCTGCGCCTTCCGACACGAGGCGCGCTGGCTCGAAGATCAAGTCGAGCTCTCCAATGCGATGGGCCTGCTCCTCCAGAAGGCCAACATTATTCTCGATGTGCGTGAGGATGTCGATGCGAGGCGGTATTTCTGGCCCCGCGAAATCTGGGCAGGTCGGATTTCGAGCATGGAGGACCTCTGTTCGAATACGGCCAGAGAACAGGCTGTGTGGGTACAAAGCGCAATGGTTGCTGACGCGCTGAAACATACGGTCGATGCGCTGAAGTACCTGCAGCTCCTCACGAACCAGAGCATATTCAACTTCTGCGCCGTACCAGCTGTAATGGCGCTCGCGAACCTACATATGTGTTTTATGAATCCAGAGATGTTCGACGGGCATCTCAAGCTCCGCAAGGCCGAAACTGTTTCTGTGAGGATTCCAATTCTTTGTTATAGGTTTTCTTGCTCATCTATGGATAGCTTGTCATGCGCGCGACGAGTATCCGCAATGTTGCGCTAATATTCTCGGAATACGCGCGCAAGATCCATGCTAAAGCCGTCCTCGAGGACCCTAACTTCCTACGCATCACTACCGCGTGTGGACAGGTCTGTCTTTTTCATCTTCCCATTTGTTTAAAATCTCTAACGTTTCATCCACAGATCCAGAAATGGCAGGAACACTACTATCCGTCGTCTCCTAGATCCTACACTCTATCCACTATATTCAACGAGGTCAAAAACAAAGACGACTCGAGTACGTCCTATTCGGTTTTTGGAGGACCACTGCGGGAAAAAGCAGCAGTTCTTGTAGGAGATACGCATAAGCTACGGTCACATTCGGTGTTTGGAGGACCATTGCGGGAAAAGACGGCGGTGCTTGTGGGTGATGCGTATGCTACGTATAAGTTGCGGTTTCCATTACTTAACATGGATGAAGGTGTAAAATAAACATTGGATAACGCAATTGATAGCCCACTTGGGCATAAGGCATAAGGTATAAGCATCCTTGGCAGAACCATGCCGTACCCTAGCGCGGAGGCTAGCAAATCCGGAAACCTATGCCAATTCGACGCGTATGTCACGAACACGTGGAGCGAGTGACATTCCCAAAAGTGGAATCCGTTTCTTGTGTTTTGCTCCGCGTCAGACTACAAGCTCAGACTCAGAGTATGCCTTGACTGTGTATTTTTGGGGCTTACAGAGCTTAAATTAGGTTAGAACACGTTTCTTCCCTCTGCGCAATTGCCCATGACCAGAACCTCTTCATGTGCCCCAAAACGGCACGAGCTCCGCTTACGTGGATATATAGCGCCTTAACACTTGTATCTTCTTAGTAAAGAAGCTTATCGATAAAGTAAGTCCCTCCAATCTACACACTAATTTTCTCAAGATGAATGATACATAACCAACTTTTACGGTCCGGTTTGTCCTATTCTTCGGATGCTAATTCGCTTTCTCCCTCCAGCCATTGGACGTAGAATGGAAGGCTTGGATCCAGCGTTTCAATGCGAGTCAAACGCTTTTCTTTAGCATTACCTTCACCTACTCAATGAGACTGTGCAAGGTTCTTACTACTATATGGAGAACCCCTGAGGAGCCCCGAGACCGTGTTGTATCATTTTTGAGGTATAGATCCCATAGATCTCGTTTCGTATGTGTCGGCACTTTCCTATATCCCGTCTGGTAAGAGACACCCGATTGATCAAGGATGCAGATGCAGGCTCGCACCCACGCTGATCGGAAAATGTAAACCCTGAGAATTGTCTCCCACATATCCAACAGCGCCCAACTTGTGATCTTCCATCCGTTGTATAAAGGATATCAATGACCATAACCGTGTTGTCGATGCTGCTAATGACAGATCTCTGTCACGTTTAGATCTCTGAGAGAACTGCACAATCTATGGAATACGATATTTATGTCGAGTTGGGTGTCGAACTTTATATGATGGGATCTGAAGAGAGCAATATGAGATCAAGGTCGGATCTCGTCGACAAGAAGAGACCGTACCTATGTTCCTCGCAGTGTAATGGCGCATAAGGTGGTCGGTCGAGGTTATAAGAATGATTGGGTTGGGGCAAATTTTAACTGCGTACATGCAAGACTTGTACTGCACCAAAAGAGTAAACACAAGTAAGTACATCGTGTGCCAAGTCGTCATGATAGAAAAAGGTTGCGTTCTATTCCTGGATAGTATTAGAGGAAGACGCAGATGGACGAAATGATGCCATTAGAACTCGTTATCGGATTTGTGGCCACGGGACTCACCTAGAAAATGCCAGGAAATAGCCTATACGGAACTTGCGTAGCCCAAATCTCCCATTCTTCTCCGAACTTCATCCGCAATATCTCATCTTCCGGAGTGACACGGAGTAAGAGGCTGGCTATGACTGAGAACGCAATGGTAGACCATATGCAGAGCATCAATTTTCCTATGATTGTCTCAAGCAGCCCACACTCTGATAACCATGATCCTGACACATGGTTACAGTAGTAACCCATGATCGTCAGAATGAGTCCAACATAGCTGGGGTGTCGTATGAATGCATACGGGCCGTTCACGACCAATGTGTGGTTCTTCCGGATGGACAGCTCGAACGTGAACAGTTCGCCGAGGGTATGGAAACTCCGAACGCGCAAAATAGTACCAAGTGTGCCTATAATATGGCCCAAGACAAATAGTGGAGTGACGCGGATGCGACGTGATGATGATTTGTTCAACATGAGGGTAGCAACGATGTGCTTCGCGAATGCATTGCTGGAGAACTGGCTGGCGATGATAACCAGGATTTCAATGCAGCACACAGTCCAATACATTGCCTATGCATTGTCTTTGTATGTAATCCGCAACAGCAAGCAAAACATTCGCGGCTCACCCTTAAGAGACGTGACGGCCGCCCAAGTGACCTCAAAAATCTCTCCCTCCAGTCTGGTATTATAACATCGCTAGATGGGACGGGTGGGTTGGGAGGAGTGGCGTTGATCCGCATATTGACAGCGTCAAGGATGATGAAAGGGATCTTCACAAGAGACATAACGACAGAAGCGGGGGGAACTTCAAGATAGGAACACCTCACTGCAAAATGTGGGTCCTATATAGGCATAAGAGTGGACGACAGCCGTCAGAAGGCAGCCTTGGATTTAATTAAACAGCTGCCAGAAGCATCGTGTTCATCAGAAAAACGGCGTACTTGACAAGGGTAGAATATTTGCAATATTACACGATGACGAGCCCAAGCAGACGTGTGGATCATTCAAATTGAGATACATGCGTGGCGGCATTTGCCTAGTGCCGAATAGATCTGAGATGAGTCCTAGACTTCGGGGCTCAGAATATCGGAAGCAGAAGTTCGATGAACCCTAGCTATCATCTCAGATCGGTTTACTCGTGCAAAAGGCAAGATGTTCACGGGCACTCCACGGTGTCATAGTATAAAGATTTCTAGATCTGGATTGGAAGGCATGCGAAACGCCAGGTAAAGGGGTTACGTCAATTTTGCAACGAGCCGGCAGGTGGCGCATCCATTATCTCGTAGGTTTCCTTGCACCGGAGAGGCAGGGGACTTTGAAATATACTTCAGAGACTGGTGCAAAATCCAGTCCTTCGGGGTTCAGACTTTCATTTTTCGAGCAAAATGGGGAAAGATGATCAACAATTCGGTCTGTGTGTCATCATGAGGGAACCATATGTGGGCATTTTGTTGTTGTGGTAGCGAGCAAGCCGCAGCCACGTAGACAAGGGTCGGTGGGGTGTCTACCAATACCAAGAAAAGACTCTGAGATGACTCTTGAGCGGTTGGTTGTCAGCTTTTCCCCAGAACCTACGCACTACGAAAGGCAAGGGTGCTCACACACTCAGGGGTTGGCAGTTGGATCATGACGGTGAAAACTCCGCCCAGACAGAGAGCTCCAACGGGCTCAAATCAGTATGATATTGCATCGCCAGCCAGCCATTTAGCCCAACGGAGTACGAGTGAACGGTCGAGATGTCAGAAAAACTTCTGACAACGACAGGAGGCCCAGAGAATTGACTAATTTATGCAACGGCAAAAATTGTTGCTCCAGAGTTCAGGGTTGGGGGGGGGGCGGTGAGTGTATACTGCCGTGCTGGTGATGACATTGCATTGCGGCTTGAAACACTGACTTTTTGAGTTGCTGTTCCGATTCATGATCCTCGGGCCGATTTGAATCACCGCTCGGTAACTCACGAGCATGCCTATGTTATAAATGGTGAACTGTGCCAGTGGTTATGATAGCCATCCGAGCAGCTCTACCGCTGGATCTTATGAAGATCCCGTCTCCTTTCAACCATCTAATTACACCTGTTGCACCCTTTCTCACGCCCTTTCCTACATTGATTTTCACATTCTGTGCTCGAGTACGGGACATAATATAGCTTAAATACCTGGCCAGGAGTGAGGGGTATGAAAAACTTCGTGAGGAGTGCTTAGGTTCTCTTTAGCTATATTGGGCAGCGCCACAGTAACCAGTGTCACGATGAAGGGCACGTCAACTCGAAGGCACCAGGGCACCCGCTCTGCCAAATGCCGGAACCGCCTTTCACGGATACGTTGAAGGGATTTTGGTATGAATATTTTCTGCTAAACCTCGGCATTGACTGACAAAAAGACTCACCTAGTACGGGTAACGACAACGCACATTCAACGTGCCATCATATTTTATCTGCTGTTCTACATCTTAGTACTCTTCCGAAGTCGATGGGATATTTTTATTTAGATGTGCCCTAGTGAATTTCATTTCAGCATCTACTGCTTCGTTCTGTACAAATATAGTGCCGTGATACGTAAATCAAACCAAATGATGATCCCAAAACCTACGAAGAAAACGATCACTGATCATCCGTCGAGTACGACGTCAAGGAGAGAGACAACGATGTCATATCAAAGCCTCCATTACTACCGTCATCCACACCGCCCAAACCAGAGAAATCGAATGTTGGCTGTTGTTGCTGCTGTCCGAGTAGCAATTGCAGCTGATCGTCTTGTTGTTGTTGCTGTTGCTGCTGTTGCGCAAGTAGTATCTGCGTCATCTGATCTTGCTGCTGCTGATCCAACGCCAACGCAGCCTGAAATTGAGCCTGTTGCTGTTGATACGCCTGCTGGTACATATCGTCGATCTGCTGTTGCTGCTGCTGCTGCTGCTGCTGAGCTAGAGCCTGCTGCAACGCGTCCTGTTGTGCTTGTGCTTGTGCCTGCGCCTGAGAAATGGCATCTTGTTGTTGCTGCTGATACGCAGCTATCGCGTCGAGATTCGCCTGAATCTGAGCATCGGGCTGTGCGGATTGGGTTTGGGAGGACACTTGGGCATCGACGTGAACGTTAACTTGCTGCTGTTGCTGGTAGATGTCGAACTGGAGAGGCTGAGGAGGAGGGAATGTAGTGTACGGGGTGAAGTGCAGAGGCTCGGCTGCCGGGTTGGGAGGCTTCGCGCTCTTGTCCTTGTCCTTGTCCTTGTCTTTCTTGTCCTTTTCCTTGTCCTTGTCCTTGTCCTTCTTGTCCTTGTCCTTCTTGTCCTTGTCTTTCTTGTCCTTCTTGTCCTTGTCCTTCTTATCTTTGTCCTTGTCCTTCGCTTCCTTGTGAAGCTTTCCGGGCTGTCCATGTACAGGAGGCGTGGATGGAACAAGGGGAGGGACAATAGGTTGTATGGGCTGCGGTTGGTACAGGGGCGCAGGGGCGGAAGCCTGAGGCATCAGCGGAGGAGGACTGGAATGCCCAGGAGGTACGGAGTAGGTGGATGGTTGGCTTGGCGCCGAAATATGTGCCGCGAGGTCGTGCGTTATGGGCATTCCTTCATAGAATGCGGGGAGATGCGACGCTACATTCACAGATTGTCCATGTTGGGTAACCGCCGAAGCATGAGCCGCATACTCAGGGGATGTTGGTGGGCTTTGAGGGAATGCCAGAGGGTTCAAGGACCCAGGCGTCGATGGATGCCCATGTAGGATCGGCGGAGGGATGGAACTCGCGTCCGTCGGTAGTAGCTGAGGCTGAGTGGGAGGCGCAGACAAGGGAGGCGACGTGTGGGTGGGCGGTGGTGGTTGCTGAGATATCGTCGACTCGTGAGCAGCACCGTTGACTGCTGAAGCATCAGTCTGAGGATGGGCAACCCCAGGACTTGAAGGGTACGCGTTGTACACATGCGGGGACAGTGGTCCTTGCGGAGCTGACTGAACTGTCGGAGATACATTCGCAGTCATCATCACATTAGCAGTCTGTTGGCCCTGCGGCAGCGCCGACACAGGCGAATTAGTATATGTGGGAGTCCCGGGAACACCGGAAGACTGTAAGTGTAACTGCGTTTGTGCCAAGATTGGGGGTGGGGAATGTATCGATCCACCATGTGTTTGGCCTTGAGCCTGCGATTGTGTTGGGGGAAGCGCTGAGACAGAGGCGCTGTATGCATGCCCTGACTGGGGCCGCGAGGGGGGCAGGCTCGAGAGCGAGGGACTATGGGAGTGATGGGAAAGCGGCGGGGTGTGGGAGGGAACCTGCTGAGCGTACGGCGAGACGGAACCAAGTGGAGACGTAGAAATAGGTGGGGGAGAGGTGGAATGGGGGTTCGGGTTGAGAGGAGATGCTTGGTTTGGTGTGTGTTGGAGTTGGAGAGGATAACCAGGAAGGGGAGGCGACGCGGTAGGTTGGTGGCCTTGTGCTCCAGTACCAGAGGGAGCTTGGGGCTGTTGGTGCGGTGGTTGACTCCCCTGACCAGCCTGTACCATTGCAGCATATTGCTGGAGCTGTTGCGGTGTGAGCTGGGTCTGGGGTGGGAGTCCGTGCACCGTCTGGTTGAGCCCAAGCTGTTGCTGCTGCCCCATAAGCGGCGCAGGTACACCTGGCTGCTGTTGCTGCTGTGCCAGCTGCTGCTGCTGTTGTTGCAAGAGATGCATCTGGAGCAACGCCTGCTGGTTCTGGAGCCCCGTAGTACCGAACTGCTGCTGCTGTCCCCCCATCGACGCGAGTTGAGCGTTCAGTGCATTCTGCTGAGCCTGTGCTTGCATTAGTTGCACATTGTTCGCTTGCACCTGTCCTGTTACCCCAGGTTGCCCCATCGACCCCACTTGTCCCTGTCCGCCCATAGCTGCAAGCTGGGCATTCAGAGCATTCTGCTGCGCCTGTGCTTGCATCAGTTGCAGGTTGTTCCCTTGCACCCCAAATTGCCCCGTCAACCCCACTTGTCCCGGCACCCCCTGACCTTGTGCTGCCACCGTCGCCATCTTCGCATTCGCCTGATTCTGAATCCTCTGCAGCTCGAGGATCAAAGCCTGGTAATCGACCGTTGGTTGCGTAGGCGGCATCATAGTCGCAGCCGCCGCCGCACCCTGCTGTTGCTGGATCTGCAAAAGCAACAGCTGCTGCTGCTTCTGCTGCTGCTGCTGGAGTTGCTGCTGTTTCAACAAAGCCTTGATGACCGCATCGTAATTCGCGTTCGGGGCTCCCTGCAACACGGACTGTAAATCTACCTGCCCGATCCCTAACGAGTTCAGATCGCTGCTCAAGGTGTTCGAGAGCACCGAGGAGAGCTCGGCGCTCATGAGGCTCGAAGCCGCGTTGCTCCACGCCTGGGGCGGAATGCCGGTGGAGACTTGGATCGCTCCGCCCGCGACCTTCAGCGCAGCCATCCCGACGTTCTTGGACACCTTCCCGAACTTTTTGAGCGCTTTGTACGTCGATACCGCGCCTTCTTTGGTTTTGCGCGCGGCGAGTTCGGTGGTGAGAGGCTCGTATGGCTTCTGTGGCGGGAGAGGGGTGTAGCCAGTAGGCATGGGCGTGTAGCCAGTGGGCGTGGGGGTGTAGCCGGCGTATGGGGTAGCAGGGGTGTACGCCGCGTGTTTGGAAACGCCAAAGAAGCTCTTCGAACGTCCATGGAGAGGCTGCTGCTGCTGAGCCTGCATCACGGGGTATTGATATCCGTTAGGATTTGGCATACCGATGGAAGCCTGTGTTGGGTTCTGGGCAGGGTAGCCTAGAGACGCCTGAAGCTGGTGTGGGTATGTCGCCTGAGCTCCGTATTGCACACCATATTGGGGAGGGGGGGAGATGGGTTGCTGTGGGTAGCCGCCAGACTGGAACGGGGGGCTGCCAGGTGCCGGTACAGACATTATACCCCCGGGAGAGCTATAAGCTCCGCCTGGGGGGGTTGGTAGGGCTGCACCTGGAGGCGGAGAGGCGGGAGATATACCGTGCGCTTGGGGCGACGGGACCATTGGTGGGGTTACACCGGACGCTGTGTTAACAGACGACGCGTACAGCTGCTGAGCCATCGACATTTTTGGCGCGGGATCAACATTATATGTAGGAGAAGGGGAAGGCGACGCTGATGGCGGTGAAGGACTACCTTGAGGATGGTTGTACGTCACCTGGGGCGGTGCACTGCTGGTGTTCACGTAGTACCACGAGCCACTGTAATCGCCATTTGTATCAACATCTTTCGCCAATCGCATCGATGGATGGAGTTGAGCACTCACTTCTGATCACAATGTGAGCTCCATCCAGGTGGTAGAGCCCGCGTATCTGGATTACTAGCAACACCCTGCATGGATATCAGGGAAGAAAGAAGATGCTATGCTTGAGGTAGAGAGCGCTTATAAAGTGTAGATTGACATTAGATCAGGGCCAGGCTGTCTGGAGGGCTGTACGTCCGGGGGTTCGGCCGTGCCTGTCTGGCAGTACGTCTGGGTCCCTGATCCTGTCCCTAAGTGGAAGATAACTCATAACCCAGCTGAGAAGAATTTGGCTTTGATTGAGGTTTTATCCTGCATGGAGTTGTTGAGAATAGGACTTACTTGCAGAGAATACTACACATGGTTGTATTCGCCTATGTAATTGTCACCAGTCAAAAGTTTTTGACGTGGTAACCTGAGAAAGCTCATTTCCGTAGATAACGGCCTATTGGTCAATGGACGTTTGCTGCACCCAGCGAAACGCTTCGAGAACGACTGCGTTCACTTGAGCAGTCTACAGGAACAGTGCATAGAATCCCAAACAAGCTTGTGACGGTGATTCTAGTTCGTGAATGGATCCGGACCCTAGTTTTGTCATGGGTCGGGGGGAATCAAGTCTGTCATGCCGCTGAGGAGTACGTACATATCAATTCCGTGTATCGCGTCGGCAAATATGTATGTAAACGCTGTCGAGTCTCGTGTATGTTCATTCCGTATCGTTTCCATTCACCATAACTTCAAGACGAAGTGGTCACAACAAATATGTAACAACTTCCCAATCTCTTTCGCACCCTGACAGTCCGCGATAGAAGATGCGGTTATTAGGAGATGGGAGCCAGATGATTCTGATTGTGAAGGTTTGAAAATATGGGTTTACAAATCATTAGCGAAACATTGAGACGATGGAGTCAGTGAAGTAGACAGGTCTCGCCAATGTGATACAAAGACATATCGCAGCTGTGGTATATGCGAGGCATGATAAAGGTAGATATACACTGGATGCTGGAATCCATGCAGTCGATCACGATTCATGAATAACGTACGGATCCTTAGAAGAAACCACCTATTTCCAATTCCATAGTCAGCTCACACAAAGAAAAGAACAAGTCACAACGCACCACCGTCGTCGAAACCATCGTCGAAACCATTATCAAAGCCAGCATCATAGACCATATCCATAGCTCCCAAAGCCAACGCAGTCCCTCCAAGACCCAACGCCACCTTGGTACCCGTGCTCATGCCCTGCTTCTGCGGCTTGTCCTGGTACACGACCTGCGGCTGGGCAGCATACCCTGGCCCTCCATACGACGGTCCGGGACCACCATACCCCTGCGGCGGGCCACCATACCCCTGCTGGGGGTACCCGCCGTATCCCTGTGGCGGGGGCTGACCGTATCCTCCGTATCCTTGAGGTGCATACCCGCCGTATCCCTGTGGAGGTCCCTGCTGATATCGGTCGGAGGAGCGGCGCCTGTGCTTGTCTCGAGATCTGCTTCGGCTCCTGCTCCTGCTCCTGCTCCTCCTGTCTCTACCTCTAACCTTGTCTTCCTTGGCTTTGTCACCGTAGCCCGGATGCGAGCTGGTGTTGGGGGGCGGGGGGCCGGTGGGCGCGGTGTAGGATTGGGGGGGAGGAGGCGGGGCTCCGAGTGGGTGCTCCCAGGTCGTCACGGGGGGCTTGGCTGCAGTGTTTACGTAGAACCTGTGTAGTTGAGTGGATATGGGTGATTGGAATGGGATTATAAAGACGTTACCATGTATTGTAGCTGGACGAAGAAGGCGTTGAGATCTGCTGTTTAGATCAAGATAAGATTGGACGTACTTGTTGTCGTATTGTGTGATCCAGCCGCTGGGGAGCGAGCGAGTGTCAGGGTTGGTGGGACCCGCGTTGTACGCCGGCGGGGCTGACATTGTTAGAGGATGTGTGGTGGTGGTAGTAGTACGAGTTCAAGCGACAAGGTGATCCTGCTTTATAAACTCGCTGGACAAGGCTGTTCCTGGTACACAGCCCCAAATTCACCCGCAGTCGGCAAATCACACGCACAATGGTGATGACAAGGAATAACTGACACCTACAATTGTATACACAATGAGCATTCAATAATGAAAAAATTGCGATCAGTGGATCTTCCTTTGCGATAAAGCAAAAAAAGTCTTTCTTTTCTATTACACCTCCACCGGGATACATAGGGTAACACAGCGAGTAACGCAAGCAGGCCAAGTATATTACTTTGTGAACGTAGCCGCGGTCCAATATAGATCGAAAGAGCGTACGCGTACGGGGTAATGAATGTGTGTCAAGATAGGACAGATATATTGTGATGAAGAGATAAGAAAAGAAGGAAGGGAGCAAGGGAGGGTTATATATATAGGAATGTAGGAAGGGGGCAATTACTCAACAAGTGCGCAATAATAAAGTATAAAACACAAACAAAACGAGCGCAGAACCTATACCAATCTGTCTCAAGTCACTGTGCTGTCCCGGAAGGAACAACAAAACGGCAGCTGGGTTGCAATTCGTCTATTTGGCGGACTTTTTCTTGGTGGCTTTGGCAGGAGCCGGGGCAGGGGCGGGCTTGGCTTTGGACACCTTGACCTTTGAAGGAGGTTTAACGGGAGGCTCATCTTCGCTGCTGCTCTCGGCCTCGCTGTCCTCCTCCTCGCTGTCCTCTTCCACCTGCTGGGCCTGACCTTTCAACGCCTTGGAGTTCTTGGGGACATCCTCTTCGGATGAATCACTCTCCTCGGAGTCAGAGTGTACGGAAGGGGAGGACTCGGCGGGGGCCGTGACGGGGGTTGCGGCGGCGGCAGCTGCAGCTTTGGGAGCACGGGTACGGGGCTGGGCTTTCTTGAGCTGCGAGATGAGATTAGTTGGAAGCTCAGAAAGAGGCTAGATACAATCAGGGAAGGATAATGAAGAAGAGGAATGAAAACCAGAGTGAACGAAAAAGGAAATAGAAAAAGGAGGTTCCAAGTGAAAGAATGATGAATTAAAGGAGCGATGCGCGAGGGAAAACGCAAGTGAAAGAAAGGTTACTGCAGTACGAAAACGAAAAGGACCCGCGTTCAGGGGGGGTGGTATTACAGATGAATGTAACGATCATCTCCATAGGGTAGTGTCCAGGACAAACATGAATGAATGAAAGTGACCTGCATGTGATCAGGGGAGCAGGGAGGTCAATCTCGAGGAGAATTACGGGGAATAATGGAGGAACAATTCCTTCACCAAAATGAGCGGGAAGGAAATGGTCAATGAGATGCAGAGAAAGGCAATGAAAATGAAAGGCAAAAAGAAGAGAGGACGGGTGTTCAAAACAAACTCACAGCGATGGCAGCCTCGTTGGCAGCGTTGGCAGCAGCGACCTCCTCAGGGGTACGCGCATCGTAGGCCTTCTTCTCCTCAGCGTAGAGCTCCTTAGCGCTAGAGACGGCCTTGTTGTAAACCTAGACGGACGCGATCAACACACGAGACGCGACGCGTTGCTTCGAAAGGACATACCGCCTTTTCGTCGTCAGTCATTTTGGACCACTTGTCGGAAATCATGGCGAGAAGATCAGGATTGCTGAGGGTGGGGTTCTTCTCCTTGAGTTCCTTGCGGATGTCGTTCTGGAACATGATGTAGGAGCTCGCGGGGCGCTTGGGCGCGTTGGGGTCCTTTGCCTTGCGCTTGCGCTTCGCGGGTTTGTCGTCGTCGTCGTCGGCGGCGCCCTTGCGCTTTCTGCTCTTTTTTCCATCTGTAGTACCTAGGATTCGTGTTGTGAGCGCGAAGAGCGTGGTGGGGGTGTAATTGGCTCACCCTCGAAGGAAGCGTCCTTTAGCAAGGCGACAAAAGAGTCTGCGATGGCTGCAGTGGACTTCATGGAGGAAGACAGCGAGGCCAGGCCCTCTACGAGCTGTTGGGAACGGTGAGCATGGATGGGGACGAGGAGGAGCAATGACAGACCGAGGCTCTGTGCTGTTCAAATTTTGTAATCTCGTCGGCCATGGGAGTCAACAAAGGATTGAACCGGGTTTGTAGTCTTTGCTGTCTCAGGCTGACCCTGGGAAGAAAGTCGGGATATGAATCGGAGCTTGAAGAGGGGATAATACGTTGCGCACTGACTAGGTTGTCTCATCAATACACGCAGCGAACGCAGAGACGCCCAGGGTAGTCGGGGCGACGTGCAGAACAGCCACGCTATCGTTCCTGCTCGCAGCGCTAGAACCGGTTTTTGTAGTTGCCTTTAAGCCCCGAAAAAAAATCCCTAAAAAATCGCACAAGCGCTACCATGGACAATTTGTATACACAATGGGTTCACCCCCAATCCCAGTTGCTCAGCGACCAGAATGACGCCGACTGGAACAAGGACCGCTCGTCCAACCAACCGCCTAGCAGCGCAGAGTCCACGTTGGTGGCAGCGGCAGCGGCTGCTGGTCTCGATATGGCCGATTTTGGGTTGACCAACATGCCAGGTGCGAGCACACAAATCGCGTTTTCAAAAGTCTAAAAAACTAACAGTTACGTCCATTTCAGTGCCCTCAACGTCTAGCTCGACCCTCTCCTCCCCTCCACAGCAGTTTTTTGCGTATCCACACAGCTACTTTCCACTGCAAGCACCGTATAACACACTGGCTTATGGCAGTTCCACCTGGCCCTCACAGTCGCATGTGCCGTTGTCAAACTACTCCAGTCTCAATGGCGCGACCACCAGCGCGACCACATCCTCGTCTTCAACCCCGTCGTCACAACACCAGCAGTACTCTCCTCAACCACAGCATCAGATACAGACCCAGCAGTCCAAGTCTCAATCGCAGCCCCAGTCTCAGCTTCAGCAGACCATGATGATTGAGTATGTCACCCCGATTGACCCCGATCGAGAATCAAACTTAACTTTTGTTCCTGCTAGCCCCTCTTTGGCAACGCTCAACGGCAGCTCTACAACGGCGTCGAACATGCAGCATTACCCCCAGGCCAACTATAACGCTCAGTCATCAACTCTGCAGTCCCAGCAACAGCCTCAATCTCTCGCCCAGCAGCAGTACCCATACACCCAGCTTCTTCATCCGACCCTCTCTTATCGCACGTCTTCATATTATCCACCACAACAGCAGCAACAATCACCCCAAGGGACCCTCTCACCGCAGGCCCTTCATGCACCATCAAGCTCCATGCTCAGCTCGCTCATGCCCTCCTCCTTTTACACCCAACACTCTCGAACCCTGGACCCTTCATCCCAACATCAGCCGCAACAGCATCAAGCACTCCAACCCCAACCACCACCACCCCCACCACCGGGTAAAACACCACAGGAGCTCAAAGCGGAGTTTCAGGCGACCCTGCGGCCCCTGCTGGTCAGCTCCGCCTTCACTGGTGCAGGTGCTGTCATCGTGCTTGTCGAGACCATCACGAATTACGGAATCCCAGAAGTTGATGCAAACATCCGACTCGAGATCCTTACAAAGATGCGCGATGGTGCCGGGAACCACTATTTTCGTGCTTGGAGCGAAAATCCAACCGCCGTTGGTATCACCCGGGAATGGCTCAAGGCTGGACAGATGGCCGATGTTGAGAGCCCTCTCGTGGAGACCATCATGCCGCTATTACACGTGAGTTGTTGGCTGTAGGCCTATATGCGATGGCAAGGGTCTGATTTGGTATACCTACTGTAGATCATTGATCGTCTGCCGATGACGCTGGAAACACTCAAAGCCTCCAAGCTTGGTAAAATCGTGGTAAAACTCGTCAAGGAACCACGCTCTCCGGGTGAGTTTAGTTCCCTTCCTTCCCGCTCTATTGTCTTCCGGCGAAACTGTTATCACGAATTGTCTGAGATGAATTCCTTGCCTCCGCAACACCTGCAACTGCACCCGCGGCTGTACCACGTTGCACTCTATACGATAGACGCCGTGAGACACGTACTACAAATAGACATGTATCTAACGAACTCTCTTTATGCTCTCCTTTCTATGCTGGCTCCTTCCCGAATGCAGCCATCAAGGACATGGCATCCAATGTGGAACGCAAATGGCGGTCATTGATCAATAACGTCGAGGCGCCGCCCTCAAAAGCGTCGGATAATGAGGGTGAGTCACGTCAGCCCGTCCTCCCAATGACGCCACAGTCCTGACCACCTCCAAATAACGCCAGACCCCAAATCCAAGACCCTCAAACGTAAGCTCACGGATCCTCAAGCGTCGCGCAGTGTGCCGCCGCCACAGAAAAAGACCACGTTGGGCATTAACGCCGCTGCTTCCTCCTCGAAACCTACAGTCGTCAAGAAGGAGCCCTTGGGCACGAAGTCTGCTGCTGCGAAGGACGCTAAATCCGACTTTTCCTTCTTCTCAGCACCGAAGCCTAAGCCGAAGCTTCCGAGCTTCAAGAAGGCGCCGCCTGTTCCGCCTGCATCTGCGACCGCTAAAGCCGGGAGTGCCTCGAATGTTGCACAACCGTCGTCTGCGAACCCGTTCGAGGAGGCGCTCAAGTCGATGGGGCGCAGCAACAAACGCGACTCCCCTGCCGTGGCAACTCCGCCTTCGATGTCCGATCCGCCATCCACGCAGTCTAATGGACTCACGAAGAAGGGCACGAAGAAGAAGTCAGTAACGTGGCCTCCCGATGGCCAGCTTGAGATTATCCATATCATTGAAAGGGCGATCTATGACGATGATTTAGATGTCAGCATTTTTTGTTTCTTGGACTTCCTGTACTTTATGTTAATCGTCCCTCCTCCTCTCCTCCTTCTTTCTCGTTTGTGTTGCGTTTTGTTGCTGGTGTTGTTGTTTTTTATACAGGGTAATCATACGACGCACTCTCTGAAGGAGGTGAAGGAATACGACCGAGGAGAAGGCGCGGCATTGCATGCTCATCTATTCGAAGAGACGGTTGACTGGTCCGAACCACTGCGTAAGCAAATCCCTTCCTGGACAAAAAAGACTAAAAAAAAACGAATCGGCACATCCTTCTTTCCCTCAGTAATCGCTAACCCTGTCGCCATCGAAGATGAACGCAGTCGCGGTGCTCGGAGTGAGGAGAAGATTACACAGGAGAAAAGGGAACAGACAGCGCTTGGCGCGTTGTACATGTCACCGGCACACGTGCCGGATTCGCCCGCTGAGCCGCCTCACGTGATCTCGGAGGAAGAGACGGAACGGGACATGGCCACGATGACCTCCGGCCCCGAGGTAGACGCGGTATTCTGGAGTTCGGGGCCCGTGTCGCCCGTCGCACAGTCAGTGGCGGCCCTTGTCGGGCAACTCGTCAACGGCGGGACGGACCCCGCGTTGAGTGAGGCGCAGTTTAACGGGCAAGGTCTAGATCTCGCGGCGGTCGGACTGAATCAATCGTCGACCATTGCGGCGGTACAGGCGCTCCCGCAGGAGCAGATTCAACGGCTGCTTCAGCAACTGCAGCCGATGCAGCAACAGCTTCCTACTGGGGGCCTCATGTTCCCCGCGGGGGGACAGCAGACTCCTTATGCTAATGATACTCCCGATCAGAACTCTACGAACGCATGGGCAGCCCCTAATTATCAGGACTATGGACATCAACAACCATTTCAGAACCATAACCAGAATCAAGACGCGAGCCCAGGCTGGGGAGGGCGAGGGCGAGGGAGGGGCCGTGGGAGGGGCCGAGGCAGGGGTGATTATGGGCATAGAGACAATACAAGACGACTACCCTGCAGTTTTTTTGCGGCAGGAAGGCGAGCGAATTCTACAGTGATTTCCCCAAACAAGGCGACTGATAATGCCTTCTGAAATTAACAGATGCAAATACGGTGATCTATGTGACTTTGCGCATGATACACCTTACCCCTAAAGGCGTTACGTTAACGCTTACTTGGACTGCTGCGCTGCAGCAGGGGACCGGAGGTTTAGGCGAGGGGGGTCGTAAGGGGGGTAGCGGCATGGTTTGACCTGGCATTTTATCGTACATTTATTTTCGCATTGAGAGCGTACATCATTCATACAAGTTATATAGCATGCGCATCTACACTCATCACCTTTCTTGGAAGGATGTAACTATCAACTCTAATCCTCATCGGGAAGAGCAAATTTGACCGATCTAAGTACATATAAGTACAGCGAACCTTCGTAACCGTTAATCGACATCTGGACACGTGGATTGGTGGGGTGCTGAGCGCTGATGCAGATGGTCCAGACTGGTGTTTGACACGTTTGTACTTCATGTTCTGCCCATCATTTAAGGTTTGAGCTATTGGTACATCATGTCACAAATTCGATGTGCATATATGATTGATCCCAATTTGGCGTGTACCAAGGAGAGACGTCAGTTGCGCCACTGTTTACACCCAATTAAGTCCAATATTGCCTTTGAGTTTACATTGATCACTGAGAAAGATCCATCTCTATTGAGTCTTTGAAATAGAGATGCCGCAGTTACCGGATTGAAGCTAAGAAGGCGACCCATGGCCGACTTTGTCTAGTTTCTGATATGTACTGTTTGACCACCGCAAGCACATGTGCTAGACGTCGAAGCTAGACGTAGCACGTCACATTGACTTCGCAACGCCACTATTCTCATCACGACAATTGAATGACAAGTGTTCGGATTGGTGGTAGTGCGCTGGCTATACAATCAGAATGTACAAGGGATATAAATAAGGGGGCTGGTGATATAACATGTTGTGATCCATGTAGATGAGTAATGTAGTAGGTTACAAGTCTAAAAACACGAGCACAGTTGCCAAAATAGAACAAGAGAAGAAGGGGAAGGATGCCTGAACCTGCAAAGGGGTCTGATGGGTGCCAATGAACAATTGAGAGCAAGATGTCGGTTGATAGGGATATCCAAATGGGGGACTAGCATTACATTGAACGAGGGCCGCATGCTCGCTGCGCATATAATACGCCCTTGTGCTTAACCACCGCTGCCTGCGTTGGTTGTCTTGCGACGTCGACTCGGGCGTTTGTTTGGTGGCTGTGAATCCGTAGCGGTTGTCGGCGATGCAGTATCCCCAGCCTGTTTGCGCTTCAGCGATGCATGGGACAATGCAGGGGTATTGGTGGTGTTCCCCGATGAGACAGCAGGTGATGCAGCAGGGGCGCTGGACGACGACGAGCCGCCGGACGTCTGCTGTGGTATCGTTTTGTGCTGCTTTTGTGGCGAGTTGTTGGCAGACGGAGGTGCGTTTTGAGGGGACACTGTGGTTCCGGTAGGTGTTGGAGCATGGTTGACGTGGTTGTTGATATTTCCAGAAGGGTTGGTCACAGATGGTGGAGCACTCGAGTATAGCGTCACAGCGGGAGTGGGCGCAACATTGCTTGTGTTGGTGTGGATGGTGACGAATGGGTTGGGAGGACCATTCATCATCGGTGGAGGGAGGGCAGATGGTGGATGGGGGTTGAGAGGCTGCAATTCACGGAGCTGGCTCGCAAACCTTGCGAGTGCATCTATAGGACATGGTTAGAAGCTGACGCCAGGAAAAGCTCTCAAACCACTCACCAAGCGGCCCAAGTTTGTGTTTCATCGAAAAGGTGATGAGGTCCGTCATGGATGTCACACTCTCGGCCAGCTCCAAACAGCGCATGGTCGCCTGCGGGATTCCGAATGCATTGACCGGCTCACCGGGTATCGTCGCCCTCTCAATCGTCACCATCGGCTCCTCCCACCTCTTCCTGTCATCTTCCAGTTGTTGCTGCCTCGACTGGAGTCCGCCCGGCGCCCCATTCCCCATCGGCATCGCATTCATCACAGGCGGCGAGCCGATCGTCCGCGGGCCCTTGATCTCGTCGAGCTGGATGTACTTCTCATGGCTATTCGCGTCAAAATCGAAATCCTCAAACTTGAGCACCACATTCGATGCGGGCTGTTGCGGTTGGCCTGGTGCAGACGTGGAAGGTGGTGACGGTGCGCCAGGGGGCTGGATCGCGGTCACCACGACATGCACTGTCATCGGCCCGCGTAGGATCACGGTGTACCCATTGTTGTACTTGTACGTCCAGACGGCGTTGATGCACTCGACCATGGAGTGTCCGGGGCCGTAGATGCGCTCACGCACGCCGTCGAGCGAGAGTGTCATGGACTTCACGCCCGATTGGGTAGTCACGAGAAAGAAACGCGGAAGAATGGGAACTCCGATTTCTATATGTAAATACGAGAGACATAATCTGTCAGGCGGGAGCCGCAATGTCAGAGATGAGAGGTACTGACCGAAGAGTTTTGCCTCGTTCCGCTGGTTGTCTTTCCATAGTGTGAACTTCATCATGGCTTTTGGGGTAAAGTACTCCCTGATGAGGTCACTCCACCAAGAGAGTTGAAGTTTATTCTGGAGGAGGGTTGGTTTAATACGTTAAAGAGAACTAGGTGGAGAATGCTACGTACCGCCTTGTTCTCTGCAGCTAGTACTGCACTGAACTGCAGCAAGCGAATGAGGCCCTGTCCCTGTCCAACTTGCACAGGGGGTCTATATTAGGTATCATAGTGAGCAAAAACGCATAATCGGTAAAGAGCAAAGTACGTACGCAGGGGGCTGCCGCGGTATTGCTGCCGTAGCCGGTGGTGTATCCGACGGTGCCACCGATGACGGTGCGGCGACTGATTGCGGCGGTACAGGGATCGCAGACTGTGGCGGCCTCGGAGCGATCACATGTGGTGTCGGTCCCGCCACGGGACCGGGCATCTGCATTTGCGAGGGTCCTTGTTGCGTGGCCATAGGTGGTGCCATGCCTGTTCCCGGCCTCACAGGATGCATTGGCGGGCCCGAGGGGGGTATTTGCGGATGTGCGGAGCGCGGAGTGAGTAGCTGTGCTTGCTGTGAAGGAGGGCGCTGGGGTTGCGACTGGGGTCGTTGAGGGTGTCCCATTAACGGATCGGAGGAGTGTGGCGAATGGTGTGACATTTGAGGTTGAGAAAGCGGGGTGTGGAGGTTGTGCCGGGAGGGAGGGCGGGCACCGTTTGCGGGCGGGTGCATGTCGAAGTGCGGGAATGCGCCGGGGGAAGTCACGGTGTTGTTCATTTGCTCGTATTGCTGAGCGGGGGTTAGGTGGAAGCTCGATCGATTGCCCGTACCGCCTGGCGTGCCGAGAGCATTAGGCTGCATGTCGGACATGGAGATGGGTGGCGTAGAGGAGGGCACAAAAGGAGGAAATTGACCGTTCGTTGTGCGCTGTTGGGGCTGAAATTGAGCGTTTGAGTAACCCATGAAGGACATCGGGTCGTCGGGGCGGGCTACAGGGGTGTGGGACGGTCCTGGGGCTGACATGCTCATGCTGGGCGTGTGGGGCAGAGATCCAGGTCGTGGTGAGGGTATTTGTGGTGGATGCTGCACGGGATTTTGGAATTGGCCTGGATGAGGACCCAGGGAATGCTGCATCGGTGGCGGTTGCCCCAGGCTGTTCATGAGCTGTGACGAGCTTGGCCGCCCAGGTACACCCTGTCGCATAGGCATTTCGGAAGCCATCGGGTGGGGTTGGGCCTGCATCCTCATCTGCTGCTCCTGCTGACCCTGCATCCTGAGCTGGTGCTGCATATTAGGCTGCATCGGGCGCATTTGCGGAGGCATTCCCATGCCATTCACGATGCCACCAGAATTCATCTGCGGCTGGGACGTCACTCTCCTCACGGTCTGTTGGTGGTTCATCATGTTCGGGTTGAAGCTCATCGCTGGACCGTGAGGCATGCCGACCATGTGGGGGCCTCCTGCGCCACCTGGAACGGAGCCATTCGAAGGACCACCCATCATAGGCCCAGGCTGCCCCGGACGCATCTGCATTGGTCGCTGGGCATGTTGTTGCGGCCGTACGTCGGGGCCTCCTTGCATTTGCTGCATGTATCGGTGCTGCTGCTGGACATTCATCCCCCCTTGTATCATTCCAGGATTGGGGCCATTTGAGGGCTGTGATAGGCCAAGATGGGGCCCAGCCATGGGCTGCTGGGCAGATTGCTGCATGTTTGGCATGAATGAAGCGTTCATGGAGAGCATCGCTGTCGGTGGTAGACCTGGTCTAAGTATGTCCGGACGAACGTTTCCGTTCATCTTGAGGGCGAAAGAGAGGGAGGTGGGGGGTCAGAGAAACTATGAAACGAGAAAAAATGGACAATGGGACGTAAAATGGACATACCAAGTAACGACTTGGTCGAAATCTCCGACGATCGGAACCGACTTTTGGTCGTGTAGCAAGCAAAAAGAGTAATAAAGAGCAAAGAAATATAGGAGACGTCGAGTAGGCCGAGGAGAACGTCGCAGACAGCGAGGAGGGCGGGAGAACGGCGTTGGAGAGAGTGTGAGCGCTCTGTTGAACGCTTGTGTACTACACGTGGCTTGACCCGCCAGCCACCCTCAATGGGGAAACCCCTTCCTGCCCGCTGACCTCTTTTCGCTAATCGCCTGACTCTTCCATTTATCAGTCAACTGTTCCCCTCATTTGTAGCACTCGATTTGTCGCGGGGTTGCTGAGAACCCTGTCTTATTCATTTGGCAGCTCACTCGGAAATTAAACCTATCTCGTGGCGCTGTCAATATCAGAAGCCATTTGGAATGTTTTTTGGCTTTGGCTTTGGGCCAAGAGGGCATGTCGCTCAAATGTCCTCGTCAACTGGGAATGGGCACACAATGTTATGCTTTGATATAGGAACTTCATCAATCATCAGGGGAACATCTCGACATAGCAGACTGTCAAACCGGCGACCAAGACGGAGCCAGAAGCTCAGAATCGCAGCGGCATATCATCGGCCGACTGACGAACTGTGCGAGGGTGGAGCATATAGATTATGTCTGTGGCACAGAGAGAGGGTCGACACTGTTAACTCCTTGTTAACTCCGAGTGCAGTGCCATAACACAAAGTAGTGATCATGTATTACTACTACTCAGCAACGGAGAGCTTTGCAAAGTTCCTGCCTTTAGATAACAGACCGAAGCACAGAAGCAGGACTCAATGGATGGAGCAAGTTGGGAAGGGAACGACCTTTTCAACGTCACAAGTTCAGGCAACCCAATCACCAAGGTCAGGTTAGGAATGAAGCCTGATCGGCAATTGCCGATGCAAGGCCTTTTCGTACTCTGAAAGCCCTACAGCAAGCAACCCTTCTGTTCTTTCTTCTAAAGTAACGAATGCCATTTATCAATCGTGACCAACTCCTGGATTCCACCATCCCTTCCATATCTATCTTTATCGTGCTTGGTGATGTAGCCCATGTGTGGGAATCTATCTCGAAGCGCAGTATGTTCATCAAGTCTTGCTGGACACGCGGTGTACCGGTTCCACTCCCCGTACTAGCCTGCATGGATGATGTGCGTCTGAGTGTCGTTGTCTGGACATGGCGGAGAAGAATGATCAACGCAACTCGCACTCCGTCGTTCCATTTTTCCGCTAATAATTTGTAAACCCATATTTTGACACTCTCGCAATCGGAAAGGCTCACCAGTCGGCTAAGCGGATCGTCTAATAACCATATAGCGTTCTGTCTTCCTATCTTGGTCCGCTCTCCCTGGGCGACTTTCACAACGCTGTCAGAATGGTTGGTCTCTGATAAAATTTTGCTCGTCTCCTTGCGGCCGCCGGCGGGGCCTGACCGCGTAACGTTGCTGTAGGTTGTCCCTTCTTGCACCAATACCATACGGTCGTATCTGTAGCATTGACACGTGAGTCTTCTACTTGCTCTCAGCCCAAGCACAGCCGCTAATCTTTCCTTTGCTAGTATTAAAATTCCTTGATCTGCATATAAACTTTCCGGCCCGATGACTACCTCTCAGTCTTCGTCATCTTGTCCGCTGCAGGAAGCTTGATTGATAGTGGCCGAGGGCCGTTCATAAATTCAAGATAAGTTGAAGTATTTCGTCTGCGGTAAGTGGACCATGTCTGATTTAGTTATTCCACAGATCAAGCATTAGGGCTTCACCTCCCTTCTTTCGTGCTCCATCTTTTAGCTACTCCAGATTTATACGCACTGACATAGCACGCCTCCAGTGTTTCCTTACATCGCTACTATATTGTAGGATCGACAACGCCCTAGTCACAGTCTGCTTGTCGATGGCGTCTGGGTGGAGCCCCATGTCCAGCACGCCCAAGTTCATCGCCGTCCTCTCAGTTTCTCCCTCCAGCATGTTGCCCTATATTCACCCGCTTTTATCATCCAGCAATAACTCCATGATATACGAGCATCTCTAAGGTTTGCACTGACAAGTCTTTGTTTTTAGTGAAACATGTCGCGTCCGGCGACTCCGTTACTAGAGTCAGTATTGACTGGGATGGTGCGTTGGACCCCAAGGAGAAGAAGTGCTCCTCTTACTACTTATATATGAACGGATTTCGGTGGCTAAACCCCTAGGCCCTAAATACTCTGGGTGCAAGGTGAGAAACTGATCCCTTTTTGCGGATTATTCTCAAGAATCATGATCATGGAGTTCTTTCTACTTGGAGCCATACAATATTTGTCAAGAAGAATGGAGTTCAATTACCTGCTCGCTCTGATGTACGTCCCGGCGGTCGCTTTGATTCTGAACAAGCATTTCAAACTTCTATCCACTTTTTGCCTGCATCGGGATCCATGAGAACTCGGTATTTTCATCTCAAACTGGAGTCGGCAGGCTCTACGGTATACCGTAGACACATGAGCTTGCACTGACATCCA
>JAFLHD010000041.1:0-34787 GCA_018856295.1 Blastosporella zonata | reverse complement strand
ACCAGTTTGGCCAGCCCATTGTCGTCGCCACCTCCGCCACTGGTCAGGGCACGCACACCCGCTGGCTCTACCCCGCCACTGCGGGCTCCAACCTTTCTTCCCATTCTGAGTCGAGCAGCGAGGACGCCGACGACGAGGCGGTTTCGGAATCCGACTTTGTTAGCGATTGCTCTGCTGAGCAGAGGCGGAAACTTACAATTATTCTCCCCCCTTCCATAAAGAGCTTGAAGCGCTCGCGTACTGTTGATGATGAAGATAACCCAGGCCGGCGCACGCGCTCTCGCACCTCTGCATCTTTGTCCTCCGTGTCTTCTTCTTAGACTACAAGCTCTGTGTCCTCCAACCCCAGCCCGGTCGTATATCATGGTGTTTCCTATGCCCGCGATACCTAATCTCCATCCCCGCCTCCTCGCTATGCCGTCCTTAGGAGGAGGAAGGTGGACGCTTCTTGAAGAATGATCGTTGTTGAAGAAGATGATGATTAGTACGAACGACAAGGACTTCGATATACCCTCTCATGCTCTTACCCTACCTCTTCGAACTTTCCGTCTCTCTATGATTACGCGAAACCTGTAGCGTGTCAGTGACTCCGACCAAAGATGTTGCGATACTATCCCTGGCCACCCTCAGCCTGTAGCGTTTGGTAGTGGCTTTTCGGCCTTTCGACTCACGGGACACACACACACATGTACGATGCGAAAGTGCGGAACCTATAGCGCGGACATTTGCAATTAGAAGAGGATTGTTCTGTCATTTTGGGTCTTGTTTGGGGCTTGGATTGTGCTTCAGATTGTATCTTTTTCTTTTCCTTACTTTGTATCTTTACTTTCCCTGTTACGACTGATGTTCAATTGAATGACTTGGGAGAAATACTGCTTTTCGATCGATGGGTTTCCGGACCATGATGGTCAACGATTATAATACTAGTACTGGGTATCTCATGTGGGACGAGTCACGGTATATGCGACGAGTGCCAGCCTCTCCGGAGATTGTGTGAAGTCAAAGGAACTTGACCGGACTAGGAAGGATCGATCCATATACCACCACGCTGATTATCGTCCGATTGACCTGAATGGCGGTGACATAAAGACGGCTCGAGGCGGACATGCGATGATGGGAGTTGATGACGAGCGCTTTCCCTCTTGTGCAGTAGCCCGCAGAGGTAGTGTATAAGCGGGTGTTTTCGGCGCCCTCCTCGCCGATGGCCGAAAGGGAAAGGCTTCCCAGGACGAACACGGTGCATCTTCGCTGTGATTGTCGTACATGGGAGCAGTGCGAGTGTCACATTCCGGCACAATGATAACATGGAGGGTAAGCGGATTCTGGCTTTGCACCGGAACCCTTTTCAGCAGAGTTCCATCTGCCTTGAATTCTCCAAATTCTCGTTTGGCACAAGATACCAATATATCAGCGATGATATAAAACGACCTAAGAGGTAATGATGGATATATCATAGCATGAATGTGATGGGCATTTACTTGACCTCGGAATGTTGCTCTCTTCTGAGGGCAAGTTGCGCTTGCAGGAGACCACAATTCCATGAGAATATTAGCTGTAACTGGAAATTAATTTCTAGATACTTTATAGACGGCCACTTTTAGCGTAAAGTGGCACAACAGCTGCCACATTGATTATAATTGTCACCAAGTCACCTAAGACAATCAAACCATAGAAGAGGAGGGTTGTGAAAAGACTGTTGAGTGTGAAGGTCGGATGTTACGATGCCATACGGACTGCTAACCAAGTCACTCATGGGACATGGCAGCCCATGATATTTCCTGCAGGAATTTGAGGTGAGTAATTTGTTGTATGGTTATAGCATTTCTCCAAGGAAAAGATGCAAACGAAGTAGTACACTGTACAACAAGTTTCTTTGACGGGTTTTTTCCTCAGAGTCTGTGACAGGGGGGTTGAATTGATTCCGAGTTTAATCTAATCTAATCAGACAAAGCAGGTCCATCGATTTCGTTTTTTTCCAAAACAAATCATTCGTAACTCTTTCCCCGCATCCATGGCTCAGCCTATCGGTAAGACAGTGGTCCTGAAATGAAATTACTGGCATATAACGTGTTAATTCAGCTCTGTTGTCTGTCTATGACAAGACTGACTTGATCGTGCTCGCACAAGGGCTTCAAAAAGCAGGTGTACGGCTACTTGGTTCAGGAGGTACTGCGAAGAAGATCAGAGATGCTGGCATTCCCATTGAGTATGGCATACAATTTGATCATGATGAGACGGACGTTGACGCAATCTGAGTAGAGATGTATCCGATATCACGAAAGCGCCTGAGATGCTGGGTGGCCGAGTGAAAACCCTTCACCCTGCGGTCCACGGAGGTATGGCCAAAAACAATATATTCTGAATGATTGTTCATGAATAAACATAGGAATCTTGGCGCGTTCCATTGCTTCGGACAAACAGGACCTGGAGGCCCAGGGTATCTCGCCGATCTCGATAGTTGTCTGCAATCTCTACCCCTTTGAGGCGACAATCTCCCAGCCCAACTGCACCCTGGCCAACGCAGTTGAAGAGATCGATATTGGTGGCGTCACACTTCTTCGCGCTGCCGCAAAAAACCACGAACGTGTTTCCATCCTTTCCAACCCGGTCGACTATGCTGGATTCTTGAAGGCGTACACCGAAGGCCAGGGCGACGTCGGCCAAGGCTTCAGGAGCAAGCTTGCCCTCAAAGCGTTCGAGCAAACTGCAAAATACGACGAGGCCATCAGCGGGTATTTCCGTGAGCAGTACGCATCTGCTGAGCTTTCCGCTGACAAGCTGGCCGGTTCCGTTCAACGCATGGCGCTGAGATATGGTGCCAACCCCCACCAAAAGCCTGCACAGGCATATGTGACCGAAGGTGAACTTCCCTTCAAAGGTGCGTCGAGTATTTCACATAGGAATGTTACCTAGTTTACCAACCTTCACAGTTCTTTCTGGTTCCCCTGGATATATCAACCTTTTGGATGCTTTGAACTCGTACGCGTTGGTCAAGGAGCTCCAGGAGGCACTTAACCTCCCCGCCGCCGCCTCCTTCAAGCACGTCTCTCCTGCAGGAGCAGCTGTTGGCGTTGAACTCGACGAAACCGAGAAGAAGGTCTATGGCGTTGACGATTTGAAGGAACCTCTGACCCTTCTCGCGTCTGCTTACGCCCGGGCTCGCGGCGCCGACAGGATGTCTTCCTTCGGAGACTTCATCGCCCTCTCCGCCCCTTGCGATCTCGCTACTGCGCGTATCATCTCTCGCGAGGTCTCAGACGGTATCATTGCCCCAGGATACTCCGATGAGGCCCTCGATGTTCTCAAGAAAAAGAAGGCTGGAAAGTATTGCGTCCTCGAGGTTAGTTTTCTGTGACACCTCTAATCGCATGAAGTCATCCTGATTTTCTTCATAGATCGACCCCTCCTATACCCCTCCTGCCATCGAGACGAAGCAGGTATACGGAATCCACCTCCAGCAGAAGCGCAATGATTGCAAGATCGGTCCCGAATTGTTCCAAAACATCGTTACCCAAAACAAAGATGTAGGTGGTCCCCTTAGATTGAATCCTCACACCTTCTGATCGCCCGTCCAGCTTTCCAGCGCTGCCGTCACTGATCTCATCGTCGCTACTCTTGCGCTCAAGTACACCCAATCGAATAGCGTGGCATACGCCTTCCACGGAGCCATCGTGGGCATCGGTGCTGGGCAGCAATCTCGCATCCACTGCACCCGACTCGCCGGTGGCAAAGCCGATCTCTGGTGGCTCCGTCACCACCCCCGCGTGCTTGCGCTGCCCTTTAAGAAGGGTGTCAAGCGCGCTGAAAAGGCCAATGCCATCGATCTCTACGTTTCAGGCGAAGTGTTGGAGGGCGGAGAGAAGGCGCAATGGGAGGGCCTCTTTGAGGGCACTGTCGAGCCTTTGACTAGTGGGGAGAAGAAAGAATGGGCGACCAAGCTCGATGGAGTTGCCTGCTCCAGCGACGCATTCTTCCCCTTCCCTGACAACGTTCACAGGGCCAAGAAGAGTGGCGTCAAGTACCTTGCGGCACCCAGTGGAAGTGTTATGGACGAGGAGTGCATCAAAGCAGCTGACGAGCACGGTATCGTATTCGCGCATACTTCCTTGAGACTGTTCCACCATTAGAGGTGTCTGGTATCTATGACTCGGAGGGAATTTTCGAAATCGAGACCCAAATGTACTTTGTATAACTGCTATCAAACCTAAACCGGCTAGAGCATCATTTGTGTTCATAAATCAGTCCGTGAGCGCTGACGTTCAGCAGATAGATCCTCTCCCCAGCCTTTCACCTCAGGGTGTTGGATTTTGGGTAGACTGCTATCGAAGAAAGGCTGTAAAGTTGTAGCGCCATGATTGTGCTCGTATTCTGAAGCTGATATTGGAAGAGTCGTTACCCTGAAGCGTAAATTGCACCAAAAAAAACTCGTTTCACCTTGCGATGCCATTTCAAAACGATCAAGATCTGCAAGACTATCAGTTTAACACTCAGCAAGTAGTGGCTCACGTACCCTTGACGAATTTGGCCTCAGGAGTCTGTCCCTCTTCATACTCCTGAACAACCCGTCAGCTCTACGCTTTTGCCCAAGCATTAATAGGGTTTCACAGTACCTCCCAAAGACTCATGATCCGCAGAGCAGCTGGGACGCCATGCAGCATATCGTGGACAAAATTATGCATCGCTTCCTGTTCAGAGTCAATTAACCAGAACAACAAAACTCGGATTTAACAACAAAAAGTACCGATTCACGCCGGACCTTCTCTGCTTTCGAAATGTTTTCACTTGGTGCGATGTCTCCTACTGTGAAAGCCAGATCGTTAGCGCCAATTATTCGTATTGTGAGGGGTGAAGAATATACCATGAGCCTCTGCAAGATCATGTACTAAGGACATCATAACACATCTTCAGGGGAGCAGTCAGAGGCTTTAAACGGCCCTTCCACAAGTTATAAATTAGGCTTACTTGGAGATATCGAGGTTGGCATCGGAAGAAAGCATTGCGAGTATTGCCATCCGATACATATGGTCCGAAATACTAGTACCATATTGGAGCCAGTAGAGTTGGACAAGATAGAGAAACAAACCTTTCAGGGCCTGGTATCTGGAACAAGTGGTCTAAGCATAATACATGATTCTATCATGGTGTAGTTCAGTGCATGCCTTGTGATTTACCCAACCCGTTCTCTTTTGAGTCTTTTGAAGATATGATACGCGTTAGAGGAGTGTTTCCGGGTGTTTATTATGCAAAAGGCCAGAATCCTACCTTGAGTTTCTCCAACACATGGAAAAACGCAAGTCGATCGGTCGACGCGTTACCACTGGATTGGTACAGAGGTGGGAAGACCCTAGCCCCTCCCGTTTGTGGACTGCTTGACTCCATATATCAGATTGGAGCCAGTAGTTAGTGTGCTGCGACGTGGTCACTAGTGCTGGTGAAGGAGACGCTTTGAAGTATCGGCAAAGCAGGTGATGGCTGCTCGAAGTCTGACTTTATTGATGCGGTCATATTATCTCTCCTATCTTTCAACCAGGGCATCATAGATCTGGATTTTGAATGGGATACGGAATAAACACTGAGGCGGGCATAAACGATATACACGGAGATTATTCTATACGTAGGCAGTGTCACAAATGGCAAGAGATTGAAAGTCTATAGCTCTATAGTTCCGAAGCGATCCGAAAGAGATTCGAAAAAATATATGTGGGTATGCAATTCCCTTTACAATGATAAATCCAATACGAAAACGAACCAATCCAAAGTCGACGCAATTCAGATCCAAAAAAAAAGAAGAATAAATGTAACCAAGGCTCAAGCAGCGCCAGCGAGATGCAAACGAACATGCTGTCCGAGATTGTCTCTTCTGCTGAAGGATTTTCCACATCCTGGGTATGGGCATGCGTGGGCTAGAACATCAAATCACAAAGCGTTATTCAAGCATGAAACGGCAAGGAAAGACAAAACGTACGTTTATCGTTGGTGTGGATACTCCTGACATGCCTCTTCAGATGCTCTCCACGAATGAAACACTTGCCACACCCCTCGACCGTGCAAACAAACGATCTCCCACCACCACCACTCCTACCACCACCTCTTCCTCTTCCCTGTAGACTTGAGCTTCCTATCCGACCGTTGTCATCATCATCGCCATCGTAAAGGGCGTCCTCGGTAGGAAGACCACGAGCAACCCTAGTGTTGACATAGGGAACCTTTCTACCGCGACTTTTCTTGGTGAGGTGCGGGACGGGGACAGGAACGGGTATCGATTGGTTGCGCCTAGATGATGTCGAACAAGTTCCGTCCGTAACCTCCCATTCTCCATCCACCTCGAAGCTCATAACGCTGGATGTCGAACCTGAGAGCTGAGCAAGAGCGTCTGCGGCGCTCATCTTCAGGATGCTCTTTTTGCTGGGCTTCCTCAAGGAATGTGACAGCGGGAAGGAGCCACTTTCAGAATAGTCGCTTTCGGACGCGTCGAAAGAGGGCGATGGCGAGGGAGAGTAAACATCGCTATCACTGACCTCACTTTCCCCACCGTCTTCGTTGCGTTCGTTCTTGATGGTATCTTCCTTGACGTTCTCGGGAACGAGTCTCGAACGCTTGAATAGGGGAGGGCTGTCGCTGATCTCAGAAGAGGATGACGAGGTGAATGAGGGGGCTCGGCGTCTGGTGCGGGAGGTACCCATAATAGGAGGGGAGTTCGACTGCCTGACGACACGGCTGCGAGGCACACCGGTGGAACGACCACGTCCTCGAGATTTAAAGCTCCTGGCGCGCTTACGAGAAGATGGTTCGGGGGAGGCCTTATTGGAAGACGATAATGCTTTCGAGTCGTCGTCGACACTCTCCTCTGGAATGTAGGGCGCATTGAGCTCAGAGAGGGAGACACAAGGACGGCTTTCCAGAGAGGCTGATATGGTCGGCGAGTCAGGGTGTGGATGGGGACGGATTTGGCCGGCAGATCGCTCTTGAGTTGGAGTATCGTTGAATGTGGCCGGGTTGATCGTGGGCGAGAGAACATCTGACGAGGAGTGCAGGAGGAAGGAGTTGGAAATGTCGTCGTCGATGAGGCTGAAGAGCGACGCCGCAGAATCCATGGCGGGAATGAACTCTGAATGACCATGAGGGCTGTAGGTCACCGTGACCGGGAAATGTTGCCAATCCGCGTCCTGAGTAAAGCTCGAGGCCACATTGGAGGGTAGCGATCCTGTGGAGAATGCATTGGACGAGCCGTGGCTGTCAGAGTCGGTGGGGGTGGAGTTGTCCGACAACCGGTCTAGTTCGTGGCCGTTCATGATCATCGGATGGTTGACGTCGACGTACTTGATGGCGTCCTCTTGCCAAGGGTCGAGAGAGGGGCCGAAAAAATTCAGCCCGTGATGGTGGTCAGCCTCCGGCCAGGACAGCGCCCCGTTGGGGGCGCCGGTGATGGGAACCCCTCCGACGTACTGAGCAAGGGTACCATCGTTCGCAGCCCGGGGTGTAGTGTCGATTTCCATCCTGAGATGAATGGGAGATTGAGCTAGAATGTCAAAGGAAGAGAGAGGAATGAAGTAGGAGGGAGAAATGGAGCGTGTTTTTCTGGAGCTGTTTCAAAACTGTTTTTAGGAGGCTGACGAAAATAGAGTTGCCAAGTTTCGAATTATCGGGCCAGCATAAAGTATCGGTGGCGCGTGGGATTGTCACCGGATTTGCGGTTCCTGGACTGCAATCGATGACACAAGAATTATACCTCGGAACCTGTGGCGCACATGACATTGCATGGAGCACTTACGTAGTTAAAAGTCTCCTGTAACGAAATCCCCTATCCAGTTATGTCAGTCAACTGACTTGAAATCGTGTCAAGTCTTACACCTACTGTGACCCTATACATCTACGACAACGACGGCTGCATACATTGTAAGTGCCGTATATTTATCAGATATGGGTGGCGCCGGCCACATAGCAGCGGTTTATATTACTAGCTCGTGCGTTACCTTCGTTTATAGCTGTAGAGGGCAAGGTAGAGGTATGTAAATCTATACGGCATTTAGTTCATGTGTATTGGGATGGCGGAAGGCATACCATGAATGTTAACCCGGCCCGCCACCAGAACGATGGACATCGTAAAAAAAAATAGGTGAAACTGGGCATCTGTAATTGCTGCTTTGTTGTCTGAAGCTTTCTTCCACTGATTGATATCTGTCGTCAAGAAACGTGTTTGTTCCTTCATGAGAATTTGTACTATGACCAACCACCACCTTGCGAAACCGTCTCGATTGAAAAACCTGAGAAGATGCGAGTGATAATATACGGACGGCGATTTTGACCGAGGTGAGACGCACGTTGGAGTACAGGGTTTGGATGCCCGCTACTCTGTAGTGGGGTGATGAACGCCAACAGTCAATTCTGAACGCAAAGTTGTGGTCTCACCCGTGAACTCGTGCAGGTTTGCTTCCGAAATGGGGACCTTGATTCTGGAACCTTAACCCCGCTTTTTTCGGCTTGTATCATGTCCGCCAGGTGTCCTCGAATATTGAGTGGTATCCGAAAACTCACTGTGGTACGCCGTAGAGCCTCAAGTTGGCCTGACTTTTCGTCATGATCGCGGTATGCCGAGCCCGGCAACTGTCACATATCTCTCCCTTCCATTCCACTTCCCTCAGCGGCTGGCGCCACCATGCTAAGTATTGTCTCTATCCCAACCACTTCGCCCTTAGGCGTTCACTCTCAGAGAAGTTGGCACGGAACCTACATCTGACTTATGTAGTGGCTTTACATGAACTGCGTTCCTTACTGACCAAAGGGCTTCACTAGCGCCTTTCGACTTTCGTGTCTGATTGTAATTTGCCCATAGACAAGTCAGTACGATGCCTCAAGGTCAGTTTCTGCTCTTTCGCATCGATTTAGACATGCTGTCAAACTTTGCGACCGAAATCTTTGTTGTTGGTACCTGCACGTTTCTTGCAGTCTTCGGAGTGCAATCACAGTCGTTTTAGTCTTCTATTTGCAAGCGCCTGACTATATCCAAATATCCACTCCTGCATCCGGTTTCTATATGGCCGGCCGTTCGACTGCTGAGGTACTTTCCCAGCAGCCGCACCCAGCTCTGCAACGTTACCTTCATAAGATCTGGTACCGTTTGAAGCCAGAGGACGAGGTTGAAGGCGACGAACGGCGCGGGCCAGAAGGCATGTATTGGATGTTGCAATTTCATTGTGCTTCGTCTCGATTATCTCTCCTTCCTGTCGCTTGTACCTTCGTAACGCGGTATTGCGTAATGACTATCCCGCTTCGATCATTAATAAACTTCCGGTATTCATCAATATCTGCCAAATGCATCAGGGCTGCAAAGCTCGAGATATTGGCTACACATGGTATCAGTGCTATACTCATGTATACATATGGGATCCGGCAAGAGGAACCACCCGGTATTGATAGAAATAGAAACACCGGACAGGTGAGCTACCATGTCAGACGAGGGTATACGGCGAGCAAACACGTCAGGTAGTTCAGGTACTCCATCTGGTGATTATTTTTGTAGATGTAGGGGCCATCCTTGACAACTATCGCCGAAGATTCATTAAACCCTGACGGCGAAGTCACAAGGTCGGCCCAAGGCGCATGGTGGTCGCAGTTAAATCTGCAGACAAGACGTTTCACCGAGGCATAGAGTGGTAGCGGATAGTTCACCCAACGAGGCATCCGGTTAACAAAGGAATTGCGCGGGTGGGCCTAGATCCAGGCTACCCGTAGCGTCGGAGTTGTGTCGTCCCATAAAGGATTCTTGACAAAGGAATTGGGGTAACGCTGGGGTATATGAAACCAAATGCGCAAGAGACATACAAAATACATACAATAGTGGTAGATAAATATGTCAGGGCTCCGGCCGAACAACAACACCTAAGGCCCACAAGATTCGTGCACGAATTTTCGGTTGAATGCCCTCAAAGGCTAAACATCGGGACTCGGGGCTTAACGTCATGTTCAAATTGAAGTGTGCACTTCACGCAGTGTAACCTGGTTGATAGGACATTGACCTCACATGTGACTTCGAGGCGGAATTCACAAATCTTACCTCGTTTATCTGCCACAAGCGCTTCTGCAAAAGTCCACTGGCAGCTATCAGAACTCCCACCCAAGGAGCCTTCCCAACTTCCCATGACATCGGAATCCGACAGGATGACAAGCCTATTATCGGAATCGTCGTTCAACGAAGCAAACGCAGCGGCTGCGTTGATCATAGTCTTCTCGTCATCAACCAAGCACAGAAGAACACGTAGACGGTTACAGGATTTGAGTATATGATGAATGTCGCTGACGGTCTTCTCGTCGTGATTCTGTAGATCGAGGGCAAGGTGGGTTAATAGAGGGAGAAGATCGAACTTCAAGACCACTGCAGATGGCCAGTCGACGATCTCCAGATGGGTCACCCGGGAAAAGAATGGATGCGTTAGGTCTGGAGGCACTGACCACCCAAACAGACCCGCTGCATTGATCGAAAGGCGTTTCGGCCTCAGTGAGGATATCGCGGAAAAGGGTGATTTGGAAAAGGGTAGTGGCAATCTCTGGAGTCCGGAAATCCAGAATGCAAGATTGATTACGCCTTGACATACGGTCAATATTTGCAGTGCTTGGTCTGCCTCTATATCGGCAGGAATGCAAAGAGATTTGACAGTCGTGATGAAGAAACTTGGAGGACGATATTGAATTGCCTGAATAAAGCCCTTGCATAATTTTGGACTGGAGAGGGTAACGGTGTCATATAAATAGGTTTCCATCCTGTAAATAAAATACTTACAATGAATTTCTATGTCAACATCTTTGATTGCGAACAACTTACCAGACTTGAACCCGTCGCGCTATAACAGCCAAGTTATACGCATTCCCTGGGTAAGACCTCGCAGTAAGTTCGAAGATGCTTTGTTCGAGCTCTGGGGGTAAAAGTGGTTCAGTTTGGTTTGAACGCATGGCCGGGGTAGTCATTAGGCAAGAAACTTCTGGCTGGCTGGCAAGCCTCCTGAGACAGCTAGTTTGATTACTAGCATCGACTATGCTTCAGGATAAGAACGAGGCGTGATAACTGAACTTGCGAAGTGACACCTTAGGGGCTCTAGTCAACAAATGAAGCTTACATAACTGAGCCTATACATCAATTCTTTTCCCCCTTCATTTAACTTGTCAATGCCTGCAGTTCATGTTGTTCTCTCTTATTCAACGCCATGGAAAGGGTAGATTCTTGACTTCAACCTTCAGAAGCATTTCCACAGCCAAGATCTTTGGTAACTCTGGTGCGGCGGCATTCCTTGCAGCAGCCGGCTCGGTGGACTCAATCCCGAAGCTTCATGGTCTACCCGAGGTGACTTCACTCCTACATACGGGATAAGAACTGCTTATTGACAGTCCAAAGGTAATTGTCACAGGTACTTCGCCCGCTGAATCGAGTAGGGATAAAAGTTATTTAAATCTTCCAGGTCGTGCCAACTCTGGCAAATCGACATTGTTTAACTCCGTATTGGGCCGAAGGGATCTATTACACACAAGTAAAAAGGCTGTAAGTTTTCCCCATTGTAATTTGAAGGGAGACTAAGCAGTTGTTCCCTACGCAGGGCCGAACACGTGAACTAAACTTCTTTCGTGTGGGTTCCGAGCCCGGGAAACTCGTTTTGGTAGATGCACCTGGATATGGCGCACGAGGCAAAGCAGAATGGGGTGTCTTGTTTGACAAGTATCTCGAGACGCGGCGCGAGTACGTGGCGTCTTTTTTTTCTTTTTTTGTTTGATCACCTGCCTGCTCACGCGCCCAAATTCAGGCTCCGAAGGATCTACATACTCTTCAACGCCAAGCACCCCCTGAATGCATTTGATACGCAGATGCTTGCGCACCTCTCGACAAAACTTATCGACGAACGCGGAAAACAACCCTTCACTCTCCAGGCTATCATCACTAAAGCGGATTGTATACCAAGTGCCAAGATCCCCGAAACGATCGCGCAGCTGCGGAAGGACATATGGGAGGCCGCGCCGCTCTGCCTGCCACCAATCGTCACGAGCGCGTCCATGAGTCCGGCTTTTGGGATAGACGACGTGAGGAAGAACATCGCTGAAGCTTGTGGCCTGTTATCCTAACACTTGTCCTTCGAACACATGATCCTCTTTCGCAATTTGAATTCCTCTTGGAGCGTGTCGGGCGGTTGCCAACTGCAGTCGTAGCTATGGTAGCGACCGCATTTGAATTATCTGCCTCAGCTTGATCAATCAGATAGTTTTCTTAATTGCTGGACTAAGGGAACATTCGAATCGGGTGGAGCTCCCACCTACAAATAGTCGACCTTACCAAGATCATACCGCCACCTTCCCAGGGCTCTAGCTGACGCCGACCTGCGGCGCACAGGTACCTAACCTTAAAGCGAATGGCGAATTCGGGTCAAGATTTAATCTGGATTCAGAGCCTGACAGCATCCTTTCTGATTCTTTCAAGATGCTATCTACGATCCCAGCTCGATCCTGATCCAATCGATCCCTGTAGCACTCGACAACTTCACCTTTTCAACGCTCAGCACGTTGGTCTATGTGCATTGTGCATCAGTGAACATGTGGACTCGATTTCTTTCAGGTTAAATTTATGGAGGTGACATAGCCTAAGTTAGCTATCTAGGTACTAGGGAGCAAAGCTTACTTCAAAATCTTATCCGCCCCTTCATCATGTGGACGATATCTTTGGTCCATATCGCCTGTCAATTATATGAGCGAAGGGATCGGGACAGGGTTGATCTCATTAAAGCAGTGACCCCCTAATTCCTTTTCAATACGGACTGGTTCTGACCAGTGTCATGCCCATACCCTTGCACCTTGGCGGCACTGCCGAATGCTTACTATTCTCACCTCGAGCAAACCTCGAGGTGGATACAGCTACAGGTTGAATCAGTGACCGACTACTACGTGTTCTGACTCGAGTATATTAATAACTATGGCATAGGAAATGGTCCAGTAAAAGCCAGTATGGGTTGGCAAGGGGGTTGAAGATATTGAGATGCACTTACGTAATTCCGATTGTAAGACCTCACAAGCGAATATGTTTCCCATTCTCGACGAGTATCGTCCCGTTTTACGAATTCAATGACTTTAACCTTCTGATATAGTCTCGACATTCTAATGTCAACAAACCCTTCAAGAGCCCCACCCTGGCCCTCACTCTACAATCCTGGTTTGGAAATATTGCGTATAGAGCATCGGAACGCAACTCAATATGGTGGGGCCTATCTTCACCACGCAGGAGGTGTGTAAATTTCTCTAATTTGGAATATTCAGGCCTGCTAATTCTTTTTACTTTGCCTTGACAGACGTGTTCCGATTTACCCTATACTGGGCACTTGTCCTCTACACCCCCATTTTCATCATGTGTGGAACCTATGCTTTCTGGAATCTGAATTTCCCACCTTCTCGTACCTCCAAAGAACCCTACCATGACGATGCTTCTAACATTTCATATCCCTTAAATCCGATTTCTTCGTCTCGCAATGGAGAAGAGCGCCGCGCCACGAGGCAACCCAAAGAGAACGAACGTCGATCGAGGCTGGCATTCGCGCTTCTTGTGCTTCTGACATTTCTGACGCTGGGGGTTGCCGGTGCCGTGGTCGGGGCTACGGTCATAGGGCTCACCGTCTTTGGGCTGTACGAGTCGGCCAATTTCAACATGTCCACGTAAGCTTAAAATTGATTTACCAATTTTTCACACTCAGCTGTCTCGTTAGATGGATACCCTTCCTGCTGGCGGTCATGCAGGTTCTCACTGGCCTCCTGAGGTGAGCATTTGCCATCACACCATTGTGTTGTAACTAAACCTGAAGCTTAGCCTTTGGCCTTCGATCATTGATATCATTTAGTGGATCTTTGACTTGCTGTATCTTAACACATCTACATATACCTAAAGGTGGTCTTGATTGCGCATGAAGCAGCCTACGCGTTGTCAATGGCATGGGTTCCATCCAGTTGGACGTTTCTTGGACGTACACGTGGTTTCTACAAGAAGATGGCCAGAATAAGATAAGGCGATCATTATTTCATACGTAACTCTCCACTTCATCCTGCGAGGAACATGTAGAACGCGATAGAAGTCAGATAACAAAATAAACGGAATAGTTGACGCCGGTCCGCAAGCGAGAAATGGCGCGCTTGCAATTTGCTTGTGGATGTCTCGTTCGTCACCGTCAATGGCCCTTCTCCGCCGAACCTTGGCGAAGCGTCCGGGGATACATCGATCGAAATGTTTCGCCATGGGTCCTGCCACTTTGAAGCGCAGTCTGCGTTGCGGAGTTCAACGCTGGAGTTCCTTAACCCGTTTCTTGTACTTTCGGTTCATATTTTACCATTATAATGGTAACAGTCTCGTGGCCCAATGCACCGATAGGTAGGCAGGGGTATAAATCGTCCCTAGCTCCCCACCCGGCCATTACAAGATGCCTCGATGCCAATGCCGAAGCATCGGAACGTGCGCCGTGTTCAATTCAGGCAACCGTATCGCTTGTTTCAGTCATGCGGGAAGTTTGAATCGCGCTTAGACTTCCTCCGAGAACCGCTCCCCGAGACGAGAAAGAAGCCTTCGAAATGCGGCTGAAATGTTTAGGGAAACTGCAAAAAATTCTCCAAGACCGTTTTGTGTCTGTCGAACCCACAGTCACCCCCATCCAAGTTCGCAGTGGGTGTTATTGTATGCCAATAATTGCAATTCCTACTTGGCATTGTGTAATTTAATTATGACGAATATGGGTCCGACAACCTGCTAGGGCTCCAGGATATAGTCAGGACTCAGGAGAATCGATGTCAAACTAAACGGTCCGCCTGAATGGCGGGCGCACGGGAACTTGAAATTGACAGGTTTCACTCGGGTGACTGAGAGGCACAAGTTGGACAGGATAGTACACGTGTATTATATTGAAAGAAAGCTGATTTTTTGCAGCTGTATACAAATTGTAGTAGGTCGGGATATGGATATAATTACTGTCCATCTGGGAAGGCGAATATGTGCGAATACAGTAGATGGGGGGAGTTTTGGGGGACAAGCTACTAAATAAAATAAGGTCCACCTATGCCATGCCCGAATCTAGCAAAGCGAGGCAATAACAATAGAGATAATAAAAGTACGGGTGGAGGGTGATAATACAATGTGTACGGTACATGTAGGGAATACGCACAGGATATATTGCTAAAGGAATGTGGGCGACGTTCGGGTTACATTTTGTGGAGGGCGAAATAATGTCATAGACATCTGTTTGATAAGAAAACATGAGTTGAGGTAGGCTTGATGGAACACGGGGAAGACTTACCACCACTCGTAGCTAAGATAAGACATGTCGTCCAGTGGCTTAAGAGGCTCGGCATCGCTTACGCCTAGAAAGTCGTACTCGTTCGTCTGCATGGGGCCAGGGTGGACAACCATGTTACAGTGGTTGTACCATGTGTGCTCGGACTGATGGACCGCATGAGGCACATTGAGTAACGGGTTCGCAGTGTCGAGAAGCAGTGGACGTGGGGCATAGAGGGGAGCAGTGGGCACGAGATGCTGGCTGTTGACGGCGTGGAAGTCAATGGGGTACTCGAGCTTCGTGGGCGGAGGCTTGAACTTGTAGGAGACGGTGCACAGGACAGCCTCTTGCATGGTTTGCCCAGCAACGATGGAAGACAGCATCACATCCTGAGTTATCGTATAGCGAGAAAGATCTACCAGAAGGTCATTAGGTTTAGGTTTTGAACGGGGGGAATGCCATAAAGTACTCACCAGGCTGCTGGCAGAGAGTTGACCAGAATTGCGGGACCAATGATGCTCCGTATTGTGTGGACCCATTGTGGCTGAGTCCAGGTAGGAGCTGTAAATCGGCGGCCTCGTTGCATTGGAGACTGTCGTCAAGGAAGACGCAGAAGAGTGATCGCGCCCCGATGGGAAGGACGTTCGGGCATAGGATTTTGACAGAGGGGGCGATGCTGTTTAGCGATCCCGAGTATGTGAGGCGAACGTTCCGGTGGTCGGGTCGGATGAACGGATGAGAACCATTGGTGGGCAAGTCAAACTCCAGAAGGTAGACAGGCTCTGGTCGATGGTGAGGTGGCAAGTTGCCATTGGTGGGGCCCTTACGGGTACGCGAGACGAGGTCGATAACGACAACCGGCAAAGCGTCCGTGCCTTGGCGGTGAGCGAATTGCGGCGATGAGAAATCAAGACCACGATGGAAAACGTCGGTAAATTCAGTGGCAAAAGGGGATGCCGAAGGGCTTGATGCCGAAGTGGAACAAGGGGAGAGTCCAGGACCTGACGAAGGAGAGAGTGATCGATCTGGCGAGAACGATGTTTTGATCTCAGGCGGGAACTCTCGCCGAGACAGGAGCTTCAGCACTACAGATGCAAGTCATGAACAAGAGTTGAAAGGATTAATATATCCAAAGACATACCCTTTTCTTCCTGGCAGGTATCTCGCAACTGCTGGAGACGACTTCCAACTTGCTTGGGAGTCCTATCTTTCCCAGTCACCTTCTTGATATGGTCCGAAATGAAACGGTTCCGCTTGGGGAAGCGCCGCAAGAGTTTGGGATCGCCCGAAGAGGCGGGACGATACTTTTCCAGGGCTGTACAATCGAATGTCAGCTATCCATTTTTTACGTGCTGTAGGGGATTGGAATCACCGTCGAATAGAGCTGCTTCGATGTGTGCAGGCCAGACAGCCTCGTTTTTTCCTTTGCTTGTTTTCCAAGTTTTGCGACCAGTGACCATAGTATGTGCCATGCCGGGGACTTGGTTGGCGGGCGCCTGATATGATAGGTCGCCGACGAATGACGTTGAGAGGTATATCTCGAGGGGGTTGCCGTCAGTAGATTCCATGGGTGAGCGTCCGTCGCAGTGTCTGCTAGCCATGGAAGGGAAGGAGGGTATGGGTGGATAATGTCGAAAGTATATCTCGGGAGGCCTTTATAAAAACAAGTCCGTTGCGCCCTTAGGGTCGGGATATAAAATGTTCCCCCCCCACTAGTATCTAAATCGGTTGGAAATCTAGAGATGCTTCTCCTCCCAGTGATCTGGGAGGATCTGTCGATCTATATTTACCGAAGGTGGCAGGTCGTGCCCTCTTTTTTGAACTGTCCGAATCGGGATTAGAAGCTCTCTCCGAGACACGCTTGTGCGGCGTTCTAAAGGCTACTCTCGGTGAATTTTCCTAATCGCTTAGGTTCTTTCTTGCTGTTGGCGAGCCCTCGACGGGCCAGGCAAGACATGGTGCCCCGATGGCGCCTGAGACAGAGAACAAGATACGAGGAGGGGCGCAAGTGCGCTTAGGAGGCAGCGCTAGTGATCCATGGAAATTCCTGTCGGTCCTGATATCCTGATCACAATATAGGCTTAGGGTTATAATGAGGTAGTACCCTAGGCTCCTTTGTTGCAACGTGAGAGCTGTGCGCCTTGAGTAGGCAGTGTACGCGTTTGTGATAAGCCATATGTAAGGCATACCACTTCCGATCATATTGGATTACAAATGTTCCCCGTCTTCCCTCAGAATTATTTGAAGGATATCATTAGGGTTTGCAGTGGGCTCCAAGGTCCTAATTCTGAATATTTTCGTAGCACCGAGAATTATCCAGCGGACGGAAGGCAAATAATTGAGCGAATGACTTGAGAAAATCAAATTTCCACAAAACCCCTTCAGGTCATAGTAGGAATTGACAACAAATTACGGGGATGCATGTCGCGGTCAATGAAGGCGTCAATGCAAGCCGAATCTTTTGGTATATCACTTTAAGGGACACGAGCCAGAAATATTGAGGTCGAATGAATCGGTTGCGACGAACTCAGACTGAGCTGAATATCCCGTGGCGTCCGCGTCGTTTGCTCCAGACATGCCCTTGATAGTGGTATTGCTTACACGCACCCTGAATTTAACAAACGGACATCTCAAAAAAAATTTGGAGGAGACCATTTTTCCACGTGGCATTCTGGCACAAGTTCAGACCCGATGCTACGTGAGCGTGAATACAAATCTGCAGTGTCGCGACCTTAGATTAGGGAGGTTGTGACTGCACCGCAATGCTGGCAGAGAAGGGGTTTTATATAATTGAAGGACCTGATTATGACAGGATACAGATGCACCATTTCAAGTACTCGGGAGCCTGAGGCCTGAAGCTCAAAGCTTTGCCCCAAAATGAGACACAGCTTTGGACCTCAGCCACAAGGCTATCGGTCCGAGCGATAAATTTGTCGAACCCACAGATTAGGGGACACATGCAGATTATGGAGGTAGTCCAATTCCGATCCCACCTAAAGTCTTAATTCACCCCTTGGGCAAAACGGTTACTTAATTAGGAATTCCGAGATCGCAGTGATGCCGGAGTGACAGCGCGGGTCGGACAGGAACAACAACGAGGTCACCAAGAAGCGTTGGTTGCTGTAAATTTTCTCGGTTGTCGCGTGGAATTTTGATAACCGCCTAGGTGTGGTGGGCCGCTACCGAAGGGAAGAAGGGAAGTGATGTATGTATACTGTATACAAGTATTGTGCATTGTTAGACCGCAAAGTTACCGACAAGCATTTTCATTATCCAAATGGGCACAAGTCCACTTGAAATTTGACTTGAAGTTGAATTTGACCACAAGCAAGCATCTGCGATATGGACCCTTTGGCTGGCATGGACGATTCGTCTACCGACGATGATTCTGGTTCCCAAACTACAGAGGATGATCCCCAGGTTCCGGAACATCTGGCGGCTCCTCCGGTCCCGCCGCCTATCGCGCCACCACCCACATCTGTGGTACCTAGGGAACGCCCAAATTATGAGCTTAGGCATGTTTTACGGGGCCACACAATGTCAATCTCTGCTGTCAAGTTCAGTCCCGATGGAAAACTATTAGCATCATGCGGTTGGTCCAGGCAATAATCAATAATCTGAACAATAGTTCTGACGTGGGAAACCTCCGACTCCTATCTTTTTCGTCGTATCAAGGCGCAGAGAAAGTAGTCAAGATTTGGTCCCCAGAAACTGGTGAATTCCTGAGAAATCTAGCGGGTCACACTCAAGGCCTGTCTGATATCGCGTGGTCAAGCGATAGCATCCATTTAGCATCAGCATCGGATGATACGACCATTAGAATATGGAATGTCGAATCAGTATGGCCGTTCTGCATCTTTTTGCGAAGCAAGTTCTGACATCACCGGAAGGGATTGACGCACAAACATCTGAAAGGCCATACAAAGTGGGTCTTCTGTTTAAACTACAATTCCGCCTCGAATCAGCTCGTATCGGGAGGCTGCGAGGGTGATATCCGGCTATGGAATGTGGCAAACGGTGAGGCTCCTTGTTTCGACTTCTCATACAGCAATCTAAAGCCTCTCTGGCAAGGGAAATGCACAAAGACCTTGCACGCACATTTGGACTTCGTGACAGCTGTGCACTTTAATCGGGATTCCACTCTTATAGTGTCGTGCGCTCTGGACGGCTTGATGTGTGTCCTTCGTTCTTCCGCATCCAAGCTGACAAGTCATTCATGTGACCCGTTTCAGTCGCATCTGGGACGTAAATAACAGCCAGTGCCTCAAGACCCTTGCGGAAGGGTACGATGCAGTATGGTACACACCACCTCACAAAACTTTCCTGACTGTATCAAGCTGATAAACACCCCCTATAGCCAACACGTGCAGTTCTCCCCCAACTCGAAATACATTTTATCCACAGCACACGACAGCGCTATTCGACTCTGGGATTATCAAACCACGCGGTGTTTGAAAACATACGTGGGCCATGTCAATTCTAAATATTGCATCTCAGCATGCTTTAGCGTGACGGGTGGGAAATGGATCGTAGCGGGAAGCGAAGATAACAAGGTGTACATCTGGGACCTCCAGACCCGCCAGATTGTGCAAGTGTTAGAAGGTCATACTGGTGAGCTTTGAACCACAAACTTACCTGAGTTACCTGAGTTGTTGAATGATTGTCCCTAGACGTCGTCGTGGCCGTTTCGGTGAGTCCCTAGCATTCGTCGGAAAAAAACAAACCCTCACTCCCCTATAGACGCATCCATTACAGAACACCATCGCTACCGGCTCCATCGATTCTGACCTCTCCATACGAATATGGTCGGACCGTGGCCGGAATACCATGGGCTAGCTCCGCTCATTTTCTCATTACACTACGTCCTTCTCCTCCGAATACTTTTCCCGTGTTATGTGATTCTTTGTAAATTAATTTTTTCCTGGGCTTTCTGTCGAAACATATAATTTAATTTCGGATAGCAATACCGCTGTGCGAAAACGGTCAAAACATTCAAAGAATAATATACGAATTGCGAAGGTTTCGACAGTCAACGAAGTTATGACACCTTGTCACTTTAACGGTTCGGCATGTAAAAGATCTGAACGAGCAGGGTTAGGTTCTAGGTACCCGGATGGAGGTTAAGGGGATGCATACCATTGGCAACTTCCTGATCGGCATCAGTCAACCCTGAATCATGAGCCTCGAGAAAAGCATCGACCTAGAAACGCGAAAATTTCAGCTACCAAGAAATTGCGGCTGGAATGAAAACATGTACCTCATCCATGACTTGGTCATCATTGTCGCCCGCATCGAGGTCATCATCGCTCTCATAATCGTCGTCCTTGGCATCGTCGATCGCAAATGGTGTGCGCTCCATCAGCCTCGCGTTGACGGCCTGCACCATCGGCGACAAGGTTGCACTGGGAGGGATGGTTGGAAGCTCCTTCGATGGCGAAGCTTTGACATCAACTGCGAGTGCTGACGAGGACGATGACGCGAGTGGAGCAGAGACAGGGGCCGCGAGACTTGCTTTGGATGGTGACTTCCTCATGGATGGCGTCAGTAACGATTCGCGGGCCTTCGGTTCCTCCAGCTTCGTGTATCTACCGATTGAAGGCCGGTGGATAACCTACACGCAGCGAACGCGAACAAGGGATTAGAAAGTTCTGGCTTCATAGAAGAACGGGGAACATGCATGGAAGTGCACATACCTGGTGCTTGCCGATGGTCTTACCAATCTCGTCTGTGAACATGTTGAAAATCTTCTTGTTACTGTCTGTTGCGATGGTAGACCAGAGGTCACCCAAAAGCCCACTACTGGACATAGGAAGCTCGGCGTCAGGTAAAGTTTCAAGCCTGAACGAGTTTGTCAAGTCTGATTCGAAGAAAGATTCCAGGATTTCATCAGCCAAGACAACCATGCGGAACCTGAAATGCGAAGTCAGTCCTCCATGATGCAAGTATCCGATCGATGCCCTTGCGGGAGCAGTGATGAAAGAACGACATACGTTGCAAGATTGAGATAGGGCTGGTTTGATTCAATGACGCGGGGCTCAGTCTCTCCACCTCTCGTCTCCTCATCCTCGTCCTCCGCGGGTGGAAGTAAAGCGTCTCCGTATTCAAACGCATTGGTCATGAAGCGGCTGACAGCGCCGAGATACGCATCGCCAACTTCATAGCGAAAAATGAACTAGGGTCCAAGCCTCAATCAGGGGCCAGTCCATAAAAGGTAAAGGTAATGCTCACAAGGAAGGATTCCGAGAGCGTCAGGACTTCATCCTTGGTCAAAAATCCATCCTTATTCTTGTCGTGCATGTTGAAGAACCATTCAATGTTCTCCATCAGATCGTTGAACATTACACCGTCAAGGCCAGAGACTAGATCCTGCGGAAGGCAAAACAGGGTACAATCAATAATGCTTATTGCAGTGAAGAATAGGCTATATTATATCAGTGGCGGCGGCGGTGGTGGGCGAACAGAACCTGTGGTATGGAGGGAGGGTATGGAGAACGAACCTGAAAGGAGAGTGCACCGCGACAAGACGTGTCCCAAAAGAAAAAGAGGCGGTTGATGAATTCATGCTCGGCGATTTCGCGATCGACGCGGTGCTAGCACCGGAACATCAGATTTCAATCCGAGGTAATCAGCGCCACGAAAACCACACCTGAAACCCATTAGAGACTACCTTCTCGTTCCGCGCCCACGTGGCGATCTCGCAGAGGAAGTACTGGAATGTGCTCAACTCGATCCTTGTCTCAGGCTTCTCCTCGGTACCGTCGTGTGGAGTGAGAAGAGCAGGCGGCGGATTAACGGGTGCGGGCGGGGGCACAATGCACATGGCTATGTAAAGCGCGTCGTAGATGAGCCCAGCCTGGTCTTTCGTGAACCGGCCAAGGGTCTTGAGATTGCGAATGGCAGCGCGCTTGGAGAAGGACTCGATGTTATGTATAATTTCATTGCGAAATCTCTTTCGTTCAGAAACGATGAGGTCATCGGTAATGACAGAAAATTCGCGGAAGGAGACTAGTAGGAGCTCCTGGAAGCGAGTGATTGCGCGTGCACGAGGATCCGTGGAGTTGGGATGAGCAGAATCGCCGAGGGACGCAAAATAATCCCGCATGAGACTGCATAGGTCGTGAGACACAGTTTTCACTGCATAACGAACTCCTTACTTAAGAAACCCTCCATCGTCCTGAATTTGGAGTAGTTTCTCTCCGTTGATCTTGAGGATGGCTACGAGCCGTTAAATTCAACACATTTCTTCTGAAAAGGCTAGAATAAAATGCTGACCGAGGCTATGGGTAAAGCAACGAATGAGCATCTGATGCGCCATTAGAATGGAGGACACGAACCCTACTTGGAATAGAACTTTAGGTCCCATGCAGAAGAAGCAGTCAACTATTCGGAAGGCGAAGATCATCGGCATACTGTTGATATACCTGTGATTACGTTTAAGCATTACACCAGGGTAGTACACTGCCAAAGAAACAAACAAGCTCAAAAACCAAGGCAAGGATGCGACCGATAACTGGACGTCAACCTTCTGGAAATGTTCGTGGATGATGGGTAGGGTCCGCTGGACTAGGGACTCAAAAACACGTTGGTCTAGAAGCGTACCGTGCATCGATGGCCTGAGGCAAGATTAAACCAAGAGTCAGTATGTCACAATAGTTCCAATAGATGGAGCAGACGAACGCGTAATAGCCGGGTAACAAGCGATCACATAACACCTCCAGCAGCCAGAAAGCCTGCTCTTCTGACATGTAACTGTATAGACGTTAGATGCCTCACACTAGACCAATTTCAGGTCAAGTGTCTCACATCAGAATGGCAGCAGCCAATATATTCATTGCCTGTCGATAAGTTGTAGATCATTGGCCCGGAAGTTAATAGTACAGTACAGAACTCTCACCTGGCAATACCCTAGCTCAGGGTTCTTGAACGAGTACGCCTGCAGCACACGCCGCAGGGCCCCGATACCCTCTTCAGATTGATATCCCGCGTATTCAGGCAAACTTCGATGGAGATCCTTCTCGATGTCCTCCGTACTCGTGCTAGTACGCCCTTCATTCTTCTTCAACAAATCCTCATAGAACCCTGGGTTTGAGAATCGAAGGTACATCGAGCCGGATAGCGTCTCCCACATCTCTCCACGAAGTCGGTTCGGTAACCCAACCTGTACAAGACGTGTGCATTGAGGATAGCGCAGAAGGGTGAGGTTGCGACCGTGGGCTTTTAATAAATTAAACTCGATGCGGTGCCATCCGTGATGTTAGGGTGCTTACCCCGTAGGTAAGTGGCCCAGAGCTTGATTTTAGATGCTTCTCGCAGTCTACGCGTTGCCATGAAGAGATATCACTGAGAGCATGTTGGGCCACTCACTTCTTCGGATCTCCCGGAAATTTGAATCGCAGGCCTAGACCCCCGTGGTAGGTCGATTCGCGCGGCGCTGCATTCTCTTTTTCTTCGCTGATCAGGCTGCCGTCTTCGCGCTCGTTGTCCGCAACGGTCGAAGAGTCGGATACTAGCGCTTCGGAGTAACATGTTTTGACAAAACCTTTGACTTGCTTCATCTGGCCACGCTGCAGCTCTATCTTGAGTGCATCGCGGAGCAGTGAACAGAACAGGTCCGCCGTCGGTCGTAATGACGTTAATTGGACAATCTGAGAGCAATGATCATTCAATACCTCCTCCCATGTAAACTGACAACGCACTATTTTCTGGCCATGCCATGTTGAAAGACTAAGGGCGTAGATCCCAGCTCGTGCGTTCAATCTCTCTACTCGTCGTATCGTCGACAATGGTATCGTAAATCGAACAGATTTCCTGTCTAGCGAAGTAAAAGCAAGATATGGGGCTATCATGTACAGTTTGCCTGCCTACATATGAATCAGAACGCGACAAGAATCTGTGATGGATGTCAAACTCACATAAGAGTCCTCTACTCCCTGTACACCGAGACTTAGCACCGCGTTGATCTCCATCTTCTCAACATGCTGCTCAGCAGTTTTTTCTGTGCCATCCAGTGACCCAGTGGACGGCAAAGAGAAGAAAATCTGGGTCAATTGCTCCTTCGTTGGCTCCTTGAAATGCCGAAGTGCGGTTGATATGGTCGACATGGCTGCCTCCGACGCTAGAGTGTCGACAGTGGCCCACACCCCTATAGATCAGTAAATCCTCGTGTATCGGGTCAAGAGGTTGAAACGAGACGTGCCTGTAAATGATAGGGTTACACAAGAGTCGGGGTTTGGCGCCCCTTACTACTTTTGGTAGACCGCCCATCACTCCGACCAAAACTCGCCCATTCCATGTCTACTTACAGGGCGCTGAAAAGGCGCCCTGGTGCATATATGTCCAATTGGTATTCCAGAATGTATTTCATCTATTCTGTCCGCCAAGCAGAAATTCGTCCATTCCTAGAGGGCGCTGAACTGGTTCATAGATGTTCAGTAGACATTCCAGCATGTACTTGTACTATTTCAGGCTTCAATTTTTCACTCGTTTCTCCGGCTGACTTGAATACGACAGGTCTGATCAGAACATCCGTACTCTGACAATCTGTTACTAAGTTTTTGAATGCGCTTTGGGATCTTTTTTTTATCGCCCGTCAATGACTAGTTACTCCTCAAGAGTTTGTCTTGAAGCCAACGGCATCTGTTGAATTCGAGGCATCATTGGCTCAATATAAGACCGCTATGAAAGAGACAATGCCCGGATAATCTCTCGAAGTTACACAGTCTCAGTGGGAGTATAATCTCCCATGGCGTGGAAAGTTTACACTGTAGCATTTGTATCACCAGGCTACGGTTCTGTCATTTCCGACATAGGGGAGTCTCGACTCTCCCACTGCGTTATTAACGAAGGCCTGGCTTTTTCCGACAGATAGAAGTTCTGCTGCCCTCTCTCTGACTTTCGACTTGTATTATGTTTGGCACCGTGTGCATTCACGTTATCATGTGGTAAAAGAGCTTGAGATCCTATAAAACAATACAGGCTCGCCGACGTTGTGTCATCTCGCCCCATGGAAACTAACGGACACATGGAGTTCGACGTTCTCGTGGTATGTGCAGGTTTCAGCGGCGTGCATCAGTTTTAATTCTATGTGCCTAGGAATGAGTGTTGAAGAGTGCGAGTAAGGTAAGGAGGAACTTGGACGAGTCCGGGCAAAATTTGCGGGAGGAAAAGATATGATTCCGGACCCCGGTCCGAAAGTTCAAACGCGCGCGAAAGTGAGATCTAGTTAATACTGCGATGTGAGACGACACACTGCCGTGCTCGCAGGTTTATAAGTACCGAGTAACGAAGGAGCTTTCTGGTATGATGAAAATAAAGAGATAATGGAAAGAGATATGATATATCTATACCCGAATTAACCCCGAGAAACTCCCCTCTAACTTCGCCCGAGCCAGTATAAACTACGCAAAGTGGGTTTCTCCGTCAAGATCTTTGAGGCTGGCAGCAGCCTGGGTGGTACTTGACATTGGAACTGCTACCCCGGTGCCCGGGTCGATCCCGATTTCTCTATTTATCAGCTATCCCTCGACGAACTTTGGAAGGACTGGAATTGGACAGAAAGTTTCACAGGCCGAGTGGAGCTGGAAATATTTCGACTACGTTGACAAGAAGCTTAATCTCGATCTCCGTCGTGACATATGTTTTAACGCACGTTCCGTTCACTTCTGCTTCCTTGACCGCGGACCCCAATTTTCTGGTCCTCTGTAACCGCAGTGTATTGTGGCCGCCGAGCGGAATTGACCTTGCTGGAAGGCGCATTGGGGTCATTGGGACCGGTGCCAGCGGGGTGCAGATAATCCAGGAAACTGGACCCCACCTCACCTTATTTCAACGCACACCTTGCCTTGCCTTCCAGTGCCCCGTCAGCGTGACCACGCAAACCAAGATGAAAGAGGAGATGTACCCCATGCTCTTCAAACGCTGCCAGCAGACCTTCGCGGGCTTTCAGTTTGACGTAGAACATATGAGCTTTTTCGATATCTCTCCAGAGGAGCGGTGTGTTCGACGATAAATGGACAAGGTTGGATTACAATACTGGCTCGGCACGTATCAGGATACGTTTACCTATGAGAAAGTCAATGCCGAGGTCTACTCGTTTTGGCGCGTCCTTGACCGAATTCGCGATCCGGAGATGCCTGGCACTGGAGAAGGCACCCTTAAGCGTCAAATGTCCATGCCTCGAGCGGCAGTATTACTAAGTGTACAATCAGCCAAATGTCGCGCTGGTGGACCTACAGGAGAATGGGGGTCACTCAGAAGGGGATAAAGACGCATGATGGGGTGGAGCATGAGCTCGATGTAATTATTATTGTAGTTACCGGCAGCATCGCTCAGATCGTTATCAAGGGAATGTACAGTGTCCCTATCAAAGACAAGTGGGATAAGGGTCTGTCGACCTATCTAGGGTTGACGGCAATACGTCACCCTAACATGTTCTTCTTGTATGGACCGCATGGATCCACCGCATCTTGCAACGGACCTACATGTCTCGTATTTATTTCGAGAATGCAGATCTGCACCAATGACCGCCGGCCGTCTCCCCTTCCAGGAAATCCAAAGTGATTGGGCCATCGACTGCGTATCGTACATGCGTCAACACAAATACACTAGTATCAGGAGGCAGAACATGGTTGGGTGCAGCGCGTTGCCAAAATATTTTCAAATTTGGGACCGCGCCAAGTCATGGTACATCGGCGTTAATGTCCCCGGTAAGCGCGTGGAGTCGCTCAATTTCACTGTTGGCGTGCCGTTATACACCCGACAGTATGTGAGGAGTGGGTATTTGGGTTTCGTGTTTGCGGGGTAACGTACGGACCGACGGAAGGATGTAACGGGCCTTGCGCCGCCATCAGAACTTATATGAATGTTTGAGTCGGTGGGGCGGGATTCGGCACGTACAACAAGCTTTGTATTATGTCCGTACTCAGACAAAGCTGATTAAATGAAGGATGCGGGCGGCAGAAGATATGTGTTTCACGAAGCCTTATTTCGACACCACATGCGCCACAAGGCCAGCCAGAAGGCGAAGGCATGAGCCTAGCTAAGCACTGGATCCCATACCAAACCACGGCTTACTATTCGCTATCCTTTCCGTGAAGCCTCTCATCCATTCTTCGATTCTTCGTTCAGCAGGAAGTTCGGAGGAAGAGGTCTTGACTGGAATCTGTTGGTGACAATGACAGGCCCAGCTGATCGAGAAGCTTAAAAGTATAGATCGGTGATCCGTCTAATTCCATCCTTTAATCTTTCTAATCAAAAGCCCTCGCCATAACGTCGAAGACCTTCCTGTGATGCCACACGGATCAGCAAGTTAATCTCCGAAAAAGGTGCAAGATAGACAAAGCAAATTGAAACAAGAGGCAAAGGAAGACCTACCTAGGTGGCGATCGATGTATCTCGTACCAGACTTGTTCCAAACTGCCATCCGCTCCTTCTTTCCTATATATCTTGATAAGCTTGACTGCTTCTCGCTTTTCGCTATAGCTACAGTGGTCGAGCTGACAAAGTCGAGGACAACGTTCGACAAGGTCCAAGATGGCTTGGTGCATGCGCTCCTTTTGGGTTTTACCTCCAACGGCATCCCATAACGCAGTTCCACGGAATACTTCGAGGCTGGCGAAGCAGGATAAAACATCAAGCAATTGATCCTTTAGTAAAGATATCGATTTAAAAAAAATCACTGAATAGGGAAAAGCGAAGACACGCACTAGGTCAAGCGTCAGCGCCAGGCTTTGATTAAAGGATGTAGATGTGTCTGGCAGTCGAAGCCATGTGATACCCGTAAACCTCTCTGCAATAGCATAAAGTGAGTCTAGTGAACCGACATGGGCGATTCTCAATTTCCGCAACGCGGATGCATCAAGGAATCGCAGCGTAGACAGGCGATCAGAGTCGGTATCCCATAGATCAAGACATTCAACAGGTCGGTGAAGAGTTGAATCTGGTATCTCCGAAGGGCGAATAACGTCGGCACTACCTCTCAAACACAGCAGGTTCGGAAGAGATTCGGGTGAAAGCCCAAACCCGAGGGTGGGGCTCCAGTTAAGCTCTTGGATCGTTGAATTATTTTGTAAAAATCCTATCACTGGGTCAGCAACGACCCCTCCGGCGAGGTGTGCGGCGGTCATTGCTCCAAATAACATAGGAAGTCCGACCCTCTTGAGACGTGGAAGATGGCAAGTATCCAAACCACTGAGTTCCATAGGAACTTCCAAGTACTATTGATTAACTTTATGCTTAGACGAATGCGGAATGATTACTATGGGTTGCACAGACCTCGATATTAGGAGAGCGCTGTATCAGGCGAATGACATCGGCTGAGTTAGATCTATTCGTCCAAGCTGTCCCAAGAAGTGAAAGCGATTCTAAACCGGTAACGTCCCACAGCTAAAAAGATAGCAATATCAAAACCTTGACGTGTCTTCAATATGATAGAACGTACTGGATATGGCTGCCTTTGAGTTCCTTTCCCATCACGCACATGTACCCCGCATTCCCCCCGAAGCATTAAATGACGCAGGTTCGGTGCGTTTGCCAAACATGAAAGAATAACTTCCTCATGCTCGTGATTTAATCTTCGGTGACCAGCCTTCACATCCGGCTCATATTGCCACACAAATGTGGCGAGCCTCTTCATGTGTCCTAAGGCGGCGCACATGTGCTCTACCCGCTTCTGCTCGTCATCGTGATGATATGCGTTGTCGACAAGCGTTACAGGGAAGCGATCTGGGGCGGTGTAGTCTTGACGTGCGCAGAGTTCGACTTCACGAATGTTACGAGCAAGATCAGCGCGTTGGGCAAGGTGGGCCCACATGGCAGGCATAGTCGTACGAACGCGAATCTTGCGGTATTCGGTGTGTTGCGGTATAACGATATTCGCGTTGCGTCGTGAAGTGAAGGCCAGGGAGAGCAGGTCATGGACTTGATCGAGTTCAGAGAGAATTTCATCAAGTAATTCGCGTGGCAATGAAGAAAGAGACTGTGGTATTTGATCTGGCGCCATAGAGAAAATACCACCCAGCACCAGCGTCAATCCACACCTGTGAGTTGCTTGTAGGTGTGTAGACGCCTGAAGCACTGCACTAACTGATCTTTTCGGACTGTGCGATCTGATGGGCTGATGTCAGGGAGATTGTGCCTGCTTCGCTCAGGGGGATGGGGGCGTCCATGATCAAATATTGGCGTTGACTCGGGAAATGGTACTTTTGTGTTAGCTTTGTGCATCTACATACTACGACATCGGCTTAATGCGTGTTTCTCATTTTATGCATGCACCCCGTATGCTGCTAACCCTTAAGATAGACTCGAAATTCCCCAGCGCTTGAGTTCTGCCACAACAGTCAGTGTATGACAGATTTAACCATAACTGGGATATAACAAACCTTTGGGGATATTGGGTCGGACAGCTTGTGCCCAAACAGTATCGTACGCACTGACATCAAACTTCATCAGGGAATCCGAAATGAAGAGAAAAATTATGACATACTTTGGTTGGCCGTTAATGTTGAGTAACCCAGGTTCAAGGCTGCCCGTATCCGCGCCGCAACAAGGAGAGGAGGTTCCCCAAACTACAAGCCGTAGCATGAGCTCATATCAAGTTATTCCAACAAGAAAAATGCGTACGAGGACCAGCGGCCCAGATCGACCAACCGATATACACGTCGTTAGCCTCCATATAGTTCAGCATGTCATCAATTGCCTGAATAGTAAACCGAGTTAATTGACACGAATACAAGTAAGTTTAATCGACATACCTGGTAGCAGCCTTCGTTGCTTCCTCCTCCGAATTCAGTGATCATAGCCCTGGACAATATTCAGGACTTTGTTGAACCGCAAAAGGAACTAGCATATACTTCAGATGGTTCTCTTTCAACCAAGCTGTCACAGCGGCGAGATTAGAGGGGGCTGGTTAGATATGTAGATGAGCCACAGCTTCTGAACAACTTTGAACTAGGCCTACCGGGCTGAGTGCAGTTATCGTGAGTGCCAGAGTAATCGATGTCTACGCATTGTCAGTTACAGACCGTCTAGGTAGACAATGACAACAGACCGAGATACTACATAGACAGATGTCAAGACAAATTTCATAGCTCAAGTTCGTGTATCACTCACTTCGTGGATATCGATAGCAGTGTTATGAAGCGGGTCTTTGAGTTTGTTCATAAAATCGCTGGAGGGAAGATCCCCAGATCCAGTGACCTGTGTGAAGGAGTGACCTCCAGTCCATCCATTGCCTGGGGCGAGGATAAGCTGTTTAGCCCCGACAGACCGTATTGCGTCTATCGCAGCCTGGTCGTTTTCCAGCACCAGCTGGGTAGGCTTGAGAGAGCAAAGCGGTAATCAGCCTCTAGAAGGAAAGTTGCGACGATTGTAAACTACCATGTCGTGCGGCTCGTTCTGGATGCCAAACATAACCTTGGGATTCGACCTAAAGCGAAAAGCGAGTTCTCCCCAGAACTCGGCGAACTGCTTAGTAGTTGCCGCAGTGGGATCCGAGGAGTTGCCAATGACCTGGACAATGGTTAGTGGAATGTAGCCAAGCAAAGGAAGAGGACATACACTGCCACTCATAGGTTGTGAAGACGGATCACTGGGAGCTTATCAGCCCAAAACGGGGACGATGTTTGCAGGGAAGATGCTCACTTGTATCGCATGTAGTTGTGGGGGTCAAGTAGCGCGTACGCTCCCTTTGTCAAGGTGATATAGTTGATGGCATCAGCGTATTCAGCAAAGTACTGGGAAAAAAACGGTGAGTAACATCATGCTGAGTTTTCATGAATATTTTTCATGAATACGCACAGTTTCATTGAAGCGACTTCCTAATCCGTAGGACAGAGGGCACATGCGTTCCATGAGGAAGGCCACACGGAAGAAGTTGATCTTCTCTTGGTCTACAAAGATATCCACAGTGGACTAACGATCGTCTGTAAACAAACTTGCGTGTGGCAAGAAGCATCAAACGAACCTTGTTTATGAACGCGTAGTCGACGCCGAAACGACCCGGGAGCCCATGGGTCGGGCTGTCAACGGGGGACCAGACACCAAATTCACCTCCAGACTAGGTATCAAACAGGGTGATTAGGAACATGTGGGATATCAAGGGGAGAAACTGACCTCATTAACGCCAGCATATATGATTTTGGCATGGGCTGCGCATGCGATAGCGAGGAGAACGAGAGGTTGGAACATCGACGCCAGAATCATGGTTCAATCCCACCAAAATTTCGCTTCAGTATGGTTTGGGTTTATATACATCTCACGCGGCGCGAGAAAGGCTAGTATAGGAGCCGGACGGCTGTTCTTCGGGAAATGGCATTAATTACGGGTAGACTCAGAGCCTAGGTTGTTCCGGCTCCTAGTTGGCGAACTCTGCGAACTTGTTGTTAGCGCCAGTATGGTCCACTGGGCTCCCAGTAGACGGTCTATAAAAATGGGCGTTTTGTGCTGTCAACATTCTGTGCCCAATTCAAGGTCGGTGATAATAAGAGACATCGACAATGTGAAGGAACTTGAGAAGTCCCACCATGTGATCGCGTATAATTATAGATTGTCGACAGTCGTGTATACCCAGAACTTGTGACCATTTTGATAATTAGCGACTTGAGAAGAGATCAGGATGGGTCCTGAGTCCTGACTTAAAGAAACCCCTAACATTAGTAACGATCAGTGTACGACTCGTGCAAGGGGAAGTAAATCAGTGCGACTTCGGAGCGCTTCCTGCCCTTTCCAATGATTGATTTCTTGCTTTCCCTCACGGGTGACATCGGCTGTTGGAATTGAAAGGAAATTAAAGGATGCCACAAGGTCAAGGCACAGGATATCTCGAAACTGGAAGGTCTACTCTTCTAGAGCAAGTGGATGAGGGCGATAATGAAGATCCCCATTGTCTGATGCAGCCTCTATTGACGTTGGCAAAGTTGGTCGCTCGGGCGTTGTTTCAGGACCGGGCATGTCATACCACGAGGGATATACTCCCTTAAGAGCGTCTTCCAAGTAACATATCTCCCGTCTTTTTGCGCCTTCACTTGGTCAATAACTTCGACCTCGGCACTGTCGATGGTCCCCGTTGCACCAACAGCGATCTTGGACGTGGCAATGGCTTTGAGATATTCGCTGGGTGAGTCCTTGCGGGTGTGATGTAAAAGAAGAAAGGATGCGGGAGCTGGCGAATTCTAGATCCCATAGCGGAAGATGAGGAGCACCATTGACCGTTTTCCAGCTTCGAACATTACAATGTGTGCATGTGGTTACTTTTTGCTTCGGGAATTGTCGAGACTATGCCGCCTTTTGAGTGGGAACCGTCCTATCGGTTTCGATTTTTCTTTGGTTGTGAAAGGTATTATAGGACTGCCAACCAACGTGTCTCTTTCACGTTCCGAAGGTGCGAAGCTGTTTATGAAGGACAAAACCTCTTCACCCCAACCAGTGTTTTTAGCATCCAGCGGCTCCTTCAAAGACTGCTGCAGAGGCTTGATTATGTAGCCACTGGCTGTACAATCATCTGAGATAAACATTGAACTGAACTGATCCATCCTTGTTAAGACATCCTCTGCCTCTGGAGATATCGCAAAATTTTTCCAAAAGGCAAGACGTGGGGTCTTCCCTAGTTCAGGCAAGGTCGTGCGTATGTCTTCTTCCATGGATTCGATGAGAGGAGACGAAAGAAAACGATGAGGTGTGACCCGCAGGGCATAATCCTTCCTCCCTGGTGTGCGCGAAATTTTGGCCTCTTGCTAACATCGCTCCAGTCAATGGAAGTGAACCAGCTGGGTGTATAGATATGCAAAAGAAGCGTCAAGGCCATTGCACTCATGCTGATTGAGGTGCTACTTTGGTATATCGTCGCAAGAGAGTTTGCGTCAAGAACTGGCCAGCAGCGGTCGATAGCGGCCTGAAGGCCTGATATACGGGTGGGCGGAAATTGTCCAGGGGTGTCCGTGTGGTAGAAGCTTTGTTGCTGTCTTTCAAAGACATGTGATCAACAGCCTTCGAAATATAAATGCCCAAGGGTGATATTATGGCTGAAGCCTTGCCACCCGGACGCGCATGACCGCGCACGGTGGTCAGTGCCGTGAGGATACCGCACGTGGCACGACTTTGATTCCGAGTGCACTACCGCGCTGCGCATATGCAGTGCGTGCATTAAGTGCACGCTCAACAGCAATCTTGACCTCTGCATCGCGAGGCACCTTTCCAGTTCTTGAGGCACGGGTAAAGGACCTTGTCGAGGTAGAAGGAAGGGAGGTCATTGTGGTTGGATACCAGAACGCTTGCGCGATCTACCATTGCAAAGGCCAAATGGTTGTTCGCGGGCTGGCGGAAGACTAGAGGGAGAAGAAGGCTTTTGGGGAAAGGAGTCTTTGAGGTGGATGAGGGGCTGGATGGTTTCGAAGGATGGGGGTCGTGGAGGGCATTATGGCATATGTTCGACATCACAAGGCGACTATGGCCTGACCAGTGGAAGGGACATGTAAACCTGTACGTTGAACTTCTACCCTCTCTTCACAACAATCTCTCATATTCATATAAATTTCCCTGGGTGAACGTGCTTTCACATGCAGAGGACACGATAACTAAATTTGAAGGTTGAACATTTCGCATGGAGTTAACAAATACATCCAATAAGATTCTCTAGTAAGATTTTGTAGACCTTTCTTCATTTCTAATCTCCTCAGACCTTATAATTTACTGTATAGCGCTAATAGTTGAATCTATTCTAGATCTCAGAACATTATGGTCTGTAGTAGTGGATACCTAGTACAATAGTTCCTAGACTTTCACTTCACTTTCCTCCAGTATTTCCCTACTAGTTTAGTTTTGATCCACGTCCCCGATTTTGCAAAGGCATCGTTTACGACGTGACGCGCCTCGTCATGTGGCGGGTAAGCAAAGTACACGTGTCATCAAAGACTTGATTGGCTGCTTTCGGTAATTTGTTCTATTCTTGGGCTGTGTAGTGTTCGCGACGAAACTATCGGCGCCAATGAACCACTTCACCTTGTCTTTCTTCTGCCATCATGCCTGAAGAGATGCCTTCGTCTTGGAGATATATTTCAGCCGCGTCTTCGCGGGCATCATCCTTTGGCAGGGCTTATATCAATGCTGCGAGGTCCAAACCATCCACACCACCTGGGGTAGCTCTTGAAGCCCAGGTAGAACCAAGAAAGGGCTGGAGATCTTGGGCTGGCCAGAAACTAAGGCTCGGAAGAGGTTTAGGGGATGGAGCAACCAAATCGGGGAACGAAGTTCTCAACCTCTTTCCAGGCTGGGCTGTGCGGCGGTACAGGAAACCTGGAAGTGGTGATATCAATGGTGCGCCTCAGATGCTGTAATGTGATAAGTACAACGGTTTGACTGTTAATAGGTGCTTTTGAAGTTGAAGTCTTTGTTTCGGGCTTTGCGATAAGCCACCGTTCACTGGAGAACGCCAGCCGTTCCCAACGGGCGTTTATCAGGCTTGCAAAAGGTGTGTTCCTAGTGTGGCAGTATTTTCAATGCTACTTGGCGGGG
>JAFLHD010000040.1:0-41680 GCA_018856295.1 Blastosporella zonata | reverse complement strand
ATCAACCTGAAAATAGTCTGCGTTGATAGTAGCACTTGGACCAATTGTCTACGTAGGTTGTGTTATGTTATATGGTGTGCTGCTCACCGCGCGTCCAAACCTTAGTTTGCCCGATCACCGCACCCTCAGAGAACGATCACACTGGAAGCATGATCACACACTGCCTCCGTGCTCACATTCAAAATCATCATCCCCGCCTGCTGCGCGAGAAAGTCCTTCCCCAACGTATCACATGAGGCCCTTGCTTGGTCTACGGGAGTCGGGAGCGCCGTGTTCGCGGGCGACATGCTATGTACGGCGACCATTGCGAGCGTGGAGAGTGACGACGAGTCAGAGCTGGCGGGACTTGGGAGTGGGGCGGTAGGTTGAGGGCTGTCGCTATTGGGTGTAAAATCGCTGCTGCTGCCACGCAGAGCGAGGAACGCCTCTATCGTCTCCTGCGTGCTTAAATCCTGAAGATCTATAGAAGACGGGGCAGCGGGGCGGATGATGGAAGGAGGAGCGATGGAACGAGTCTTGAACGAGTTTGAAAACACAGCGGACGATATGCTGCTGATTTCTATTTCTGAGTCGGGGATAGTAGAAGCTGTGTCTTGGAACCACGGCGAGCCAGGAATGGAGTGGAGCGCCAGAAGTTCCGGGCTAGATGTCGAGCCCCCCTCAGCATCGTTGTCATTCGAATGGAAAGCAAGGGGAAGCATGCCGTTGTTCCCAGGCGACTCCAACGATGTGCGCATCATCGGGGCGATGCTTGGGATTCTTGGATGCCTGCTACGTGCGCCAGAGCTGGGTATATGCGCAGCATTCTTACTGAGGATGAACTCATCCTGCGCTGCTGCGAGGTTGTCGTGGCGAAACTGCCAGCCATTCGGGAGTCCTTGGAACAAAGAGACTTCACGAGACATGGCAGCGCTCTGAGGAACGCTAACTTTAGCCGGAGCCGAGTGGTACGTTTCACGAGACATAGGAACGCTTTGAGGAACGCCAGGAGCCGAATAGTTTCCTATGCGATCGAGACGGTTGTTTGAGTCGGCAGATACGAGAAGATTCTCTTTCTCTTGGCATGTTTTTGAGGGACCAGCGCGGGGGACAGACTTCTTTCCTCCATCTGTGTCTTCTTCACCTGAATCATCGACTGAAACGAGATTACGCAGGTACCGGCGGAGGGTCTTGGCAGTATGATCACCTTTATCCTTCATCCCACACTTCTTTGCGATGCAAGTCGGACACATTCTGACGAATTGCGTAATAAGTTCCTTGGGAACCCAAGTGTAGTGCTCGCGAATCGCGTAACAAGTCCTGTCACGTCCGCCATGGTTGGATATCCCGTGTCCGTAGCATAAAATTTCGTATATCTGCTCCTGAATGGCGACGAGGTTAGCTTCATGGAGGACGACCGTCTGGGAATCGGAGGGCTCGGTGGAACTGGCGGCGGGTTTCTTGCGCTTTCCGAGACTGAATTGTTTGCGGGCCCAGAAACGAAACGAAGCACTTTCAGCGCTGACATCGTGTGCGTGAAGAACAGCCCAGATTCGGTCAAACATGGCTTGAGAAATGAGAGCTTTTTCGCGCCTAGAAGCAGCGAGAGAGTTGATGTATTTCTCCTCGATTTGCTTGTACTCCTCGTAAGTCGGAAAGCCAGGCTTGCTAGCAACGAAGATAGTTTCAGGGGTCTCTTGAGGAGGATCCTTCGAGTCAACCGTCTCCTTGAGAGTATTTTCTCGCACGAGATCGACAGAACGCCTTGTGGGAGAATCACTGGGCGTAGCTGGTCTAGAGTAAGGCTTGGCAACAGCGTGATGACCAGAGGTTTGTTGACGATCCGGCGACATTGTGCAGTGGCGGATAGAGATTCAGTAAAGGGCGAGGGGCAAGAGTGCTATAGCAAGTAGAAACAAGCAATATGGTGATGGGTGGTTGCGGTTCAAGTCACGAACGCGAGCCGCTTCAGATTTAGAACGCGTTGGTGTAAAAGCATATACAAACAAGCTGGCAGACGCGTATATTTCAATGGCGAAAACGCAACACAAACGAGGCTATAAAGATAGGTTGAATATAATAAGTACACGGAAGTCTTGTTACAAACTCCATCAGAAAAGAAGAAGAAACTGCACAAACCATGACTTGGCCAGTATTATCGTAGAGCTAGAGCACAGGCAAGGAAAAGAGGGTACAATGGCGTAGGCACGTAATAAAAAACGAAGGGGACTCAGACCAATAGCAGGACAGCGTGAAGCTTTTAGCAAAAAAGAAAAAAAAAAAAAAGGCTGAGAATTATGATCACTCTGGTTTCTTTGGTAGGGGCTTAATGCTCGACGTTAAGCTCTTGTGAATGAATGGAAGGACACCTCCTCCTGCAATCGTTGCACGGACAAGTGTATCGAGCTCCTCGTCACCACGGATTGCGAGCTGAAGATGGCGAGGTGTGATACGTTTCACACGAAGATCCTTCGACGCGTTTCCTGGAGCGAAAATGAGACGACGGAGAAAGGCTAGTAATATTGACGCACCAGCGAGCTCCAGCACTTCAGCAGTCAAATACTCCAGGATCGCAGACGTATACACGGCAGCTTTCGCACCGATCCGGACATTATGCTGCGTACGTTGCTTCAGGTAACGGTGGATACGGCCAACAGGGAACTATAACAGATCGAGCTTAGATTAGCTGATTATGACTCGGTGACGATTCAATATGCACACACCTGCAATCCAGCCTTTTGACTTCTCGTTTGAACAGTGCGCTGCTGATTTGGTCCTGGACCAGAGCCCGACTTGGATTTTCCACCACCGGATTTTGCAGAAGGAGGCATCGTTGTCTAAGATTAGCTACACTCCAGTAAGTAACGGATTGGTGTGTGGCAAAAATAGGAGAACGCACTCGGGATGTCACTATATTTTGAAATGGCCACTATTCACAGTGAGTAGCGATAATGAAATAGAGTAGAAAAGCACGCGTACCAAGTAACGCGAAAGTGGCGTTAAACGTAGCGGGGTGGTGGTTCCTAAGAAAGAAATGTTGGCGTTTGTTTGGGTCTGCATCCCTACTTTCATGAATCAACGAGATCACATGTTTTGGTATTCGACGCACCGTGTCTCACCGTTCCCCCGTGTGTCTCGCGCTTGACGCGTCGAGAACGCGTTTTTTGCCCGGGTATTTATGGGTCGCCAAATGTGCAAGCAAAACGGTCAGGACAGCTTTCATATATAGGTGATTGTGGACTCCACCCGTGACTTCTTATTCAAAATTTATCATTTGCGTTGGAGGTTTGATATATTTAAGCAATTATTACAGGCTGGAACCGTGCGACCAATATACGATAGGGCGTAGGGGCTCCAAATTTATAGCGAGCATAGTGACACTAAGATGATCACATTTTGATGCAAGGCCAATTTGTTGTACCTGGAAAGCCAGCCAATCTCCAAAACTCGTGGGATGAAAAACTCAGTTTTCAGTGCTTGGACAGACTTTGATATTTATTGCGAGCAACCAACTACGAACCGACCTAGGATCTGGTATCATGACCAATGATGGCAAGTGGCACTGGGGAGTCGAGTGAATTGACCTGGGAATACGTACGTAGCTTTATCTAATGTATACAGGGGCCCCGTCATGTCGGATCCAGTAGACAGCTATATTTCCCTCATGCGTTCGTTCAACGTCTGTGTGTCCATGGATCTTTCCAGGGGCGGTGGCGTGAATGTGGCGGGACCCTGTTCAATCCCGTTTGCAAGGAATCACAAATAATTAATTTCGCAGTTCGTGCCACCGGCGTTCACCAATCCAACTGACAATAATCTAAATGCTGGTATTAACGACTATAAGGGAGTTTCTAAAGATACAGTTAGTATTAAGCCGAGGATGGCGTAAAAATGATATGTGCAGGGGGGGTGGGTAGTTGTCGGCGATGAGATATTCGACGAATGTAAATGTAAGTACTTGTGGTAAACGATAGCGAAATGACTTCCACGAAGAACGAGCGAACGGATGGCACAGATGTCCCAAGGAAGCAGTCTATGAGAAGAAATACTGCGACTTCTTGATCTGCTCAACCCTGAAGGTGCCCTTCTCGGGGAGGGGGGGAATCAGGTCAACAAGATTGACGAATTTGCCCATCAGCTGTCGCAGCTCTATTTCCTTGAGCTTCTGGCCTTCTTCGTCTATCGTAACCAGCTCGTCTTCAGCATCCGCCTGCGCCTGCGCGTTCAGCTCGGCCCGAAGCTTGGAGACGTTGGTGACCTCGCTCTCGTCGATGTCAGTCGTCTGCGTATCAGAGATGACCAAGAGTTCCCGGAGCGCATCGAGGGTCTTGGCCTGTTCCGGAGTCACTTTCAGTTGGGAACCAAGAGAGTGCAAAGTCTTGATAAGGGATCCGGTTTTGAGACTGACGAGGGGAATTTTGTAGTCCTTGTAACGTTCGCGGAACTAGAAGGAGGACGACGATGAGATACTTGGGGGTAAAGACCTGGAAGAAAACTCACCTCAGCGTCGAGCTTCTTGAGCACGTCCGAGGAATGTAGGGCAATGAAAGTGTCACGAATGATCTCAGACATTTTATCTATAGTAGAAGCATGGGTCCAGTAGGAGTCATGCACAGAGGCGAATGTCAACTCTTGGGTCTGTCAAAAGTACCATCAGCCATACAAACGAAAGCGAGAAACAAAACCAACGCACTCGGCACTCTAAAGCAGTCAGCATCATGTGCGTAGCATCGAGACTGTGAATAAAGTTTGGCGGGAACGCCGAGGCTTGTTTCATCGAGTTGACTATTCCCAAAGCATAATAAGCAGCTGCACCACTCTTGAGCTTACAGGAAACAACATACCCTCTGCAGGCGAGTTGGGATCGGAGATATAGATGGTCTGCAAATTTGTCGCGATCTGCTTGCGGTTGGCCTTTCTATACGGTTGTACGATCGGCAGGCCAAGCGAAGTTGTCCAAACGACCGATGTCATCTGTTCCTTCTTCAAGCGCGTATCGGAGAGCGTGAACATCTTGGCCTTCTTCTTCGCGCGGCGCTTGCTCTCAGCCATAGCCTCGGGCAAACGCTCCTTGGGAATAGCCTTGGAGATGAGTCGCGCGCAAACCGAGAACCAATTCTGAATGGACGTGGCTCCACTGAACAAATCACCGATACATTGAATGACCTATCCCAAACATTAGCCTCCCCTCTCACACCAAAAAGCAAACCAAGAACAACCCACCTTTGAAGCAAGGTACGACGCCGCCTGCCAGCAATCCTCCTCCGACACGATCTTCTTATCCTTCAGCTGTTTCTCAATCTGCTCTCGCGCACCCACGAACGTCACGCCATACACAGTCGTCATCACCGTCTGCTTCACGATCTTGCGCTGGATCTTGCCCTTGAGCAAAATGGCCCACTTTTCACCCTTAGCCGCGTCTGCCTCAAGCACACGCTCCACCATGTTGCCCACGTGTGTGTAGACGTCCGACGGGCGGTCCGTCGCGGCGAGGTTCACCTGCTGCGCGCCACGGTCGTCTCCTCCGAGAGCGGCGTAGTGCTGCAATCCGTTACATGTACCGTCCTGGTGCACGGGGAGTGATGACTCGAACGCGACGGGGTCAGGGGAGTCGAGGGCCGCGCGGAGTTCCATGCAGGTCGCAAGGCACTGCCATGGGTCGTCGGCTTGAAGCCACCAGCGCTCTCCCTATCACAATCACCATGTCAATCAATATGAAGCTCACGAAGAGGGGGGGGACGCTTACAGCCAGCGGGTTCTTGGCACTATCGTAGATCTTGTCGAGCCTCTCCATCACCCAGTCCACGCGCTCGTCAAAGCTCGCCTTGTCGTAACCGTACAAATTGGCAAGGTGAATCTTGAGCCAGCGCAGCCCACGGTCGCCGAGGGGGCGCGTTTCGCCAAACTTCAATAGTCCACGGGAAAGGTCATCGCCGATGTGACTCAAATGCGGTGGGATGGGGTATGCGCGTCCACGGAAGTCAAGGTTGTGTGGGAAGTAGATGGTATCGCCCAGGAACTACAAGGAGGAATCAGATCCCACACCATCAAGTGGGAAGGGAAGGCACTCACAGCTCGTGCAATCTCAATCTTGTAGTTGACACTGCACCTGTCCGAATGGTTATTTGCCTTGCCTGCGTTGTACGCCTTCAGCCTCTGCTGGTACACGCTCTTTGCCCGAATATCCGTTTCAGCCTCCGGTGGCATGATAGGTTCGGGCCGGTCATACTCTGCTGGGGGGAGCTTGCCCACCCTGTACCCCGCATTCCAGACCTCGAGCACCACGTCGAAGATCTCGCGGTTGATCTGCCAGGGTGTGGTCCCCAGCACGTCCAGTCCAGCAAACACGAGCTCGACATTGCCCTTGACGCTCGCTTCCTTCAGATACGACTGTTGTTCTGCAGAGTCTTTGAATCGCATAGCCGAGTCTGAAGAGAGGGAATCAATGCTTGGTAGAGAATGGCAGGATAGAGCGTACTTTGACTAAGGAGGTATCCGCCGGTCTTGTAATCCAGCCACGGCTTGGGCTTGACAAGCATGGGCAAGTGGCGTGGGTGCACAGAAGTGCTGACTTTATCAGTCGCAAGGCGGGCGGATACAACGGGGTTGAGACGAATGACGCCGAGCTTCTGCCCACGCAGGTACTCGTACGTATGGAAGAAGGCCGGCTGGACTTCCGAGCTGAAAAAAATGTCAGTGATTAGGCATTATACGAACGAGTAACGGGGTACGAACATCCTGAGCCCAGTCTTGGGATTGACGGCGGACCGTGTGATCTCCGCCTCGTCCATGAGACACTCCACCAGAATGCCACCAATCTTGGACCTCACATACTGGGTCCAATCCGCCGTCCAGGCCTCGCTGTCGGCCATGACCTTGGCCGCTGCCACCCTGCGCTGCTGCAAGCTAGAATACCCCATGCTCGAAAAGTACCCTGCCTGGCCGAGCTTGGCGGTTGTGGGGACCCCTATCTTGTTCGACTTGCAGACCATACCCTTGTATTCGATCTCGACGGCCCTGCCCACTGCAACGAGTGCCCTGGTGGTTTTCATGCCATCATGTACACCGCCACTACCCTGGAGCCGCATGACTTCCAAAATGGTGATGATGGATAGGCGCTCAGCGTCGACGAGTGAAAGGTACGGGGCGAGTTGGGGCTCGCTAGACTTGCGAGCCTTGGCCTCTTCCGCGGTGATGTTCTGAATCTCGTTCTCAAGGCGCTCCTTGAGCTTGGTGTGCCACACCCACATCCACTGCCTCAGGTCGTCGCTCCTGAGGGCGCCGTTTGAGAGGCCAAGATCTTCAAAGACCTTTGCTTGGTGGCGCATCTGATCGATGGCAACGTCGTATGCAGATTTTTCGAGGTGCTCTTGCCGTGCGACGACGTCATCGTGAAGCACACGGCGAGCCATGGTAACTTGTGCGAGGTGCTGGCGGAGATTGTTGATATTGAATGGAATCTCCATTTTGAAGTCGCCTTCTTCGCCCTCTGCTTCAACGGCCTTGAGGACAGGCCTTGCCTCGGGGATATCGTCGAGGATGTCACCATTCTGGGCACCGATAGCCGTGGCATGACCGAGCTCAGAGATGATTTGGGAGTTTTGAATTTCGACGGCAGCGACGGAGAGGTACTTGATGACTTGGACGGCCTCTTCTGAAGATTCTATGGTGCGGTCGGAGACGACTGTGGCGATGGGAATGTTGCGCTCGATGATGGTAAGAAGGAGTTGGCGAGGGGTAGGGAGGCGGATGCCTTCGAGGGGTTGAGATGAGTGGGGGCCGAAACTAGAGAAAAAAAAATCAATAAAAGTTGAAGGGGATGGTGGTGTGACACGTACCGGTGATAGGCAAGGAGCATGAGGGCATACGAAGTCGAGTCGGGCATGAAAAACTCGGATTCGGTCTCGAGGACGTTGTAAAGCTCGCAGGTATAGTCGGCAAATACGTATGCAGGACCTTTTGTGGTGGCCATATTGAGATAGGCCTCAAGGAAGGCGTTGTATATGGGAGTAGAGAGAGCGGGATTTCCAGGACGTTCGCGTAGACGGTCAAAGATACCGCGTGCACGAGAAACGTCGTAGAGATTATGTAGACAAGCATCCATGACGGAGAGAAGGTCCTGAGTTGTAGAGTCGGAGTAGTAAAGATCATTAGTATGCGAGGAGCGGTCATTGGGCAGAGGGGCGGGTAGTATAGTGTAAGGTGTAGGCCGTTGTAAAAATTGGGATAGCTCGGTACTCAAGTCGACTCTGCGCGGTTGAAGTGGCGGCTCATGCATGGGTTGGTTTAGGAAGCTAGGGTAGTCCGGTTCACGGTGCGCTGTAGCAAGAGCTGGCGCGTTTGCAATTTTAGAGGGAGTCGAATAAAGGCGGGCTGGACGAGGAAGACTCTGACGAGACAGCAGCAAAGCTGTCTCGAGTCGCCTGACGGTTCGTGGAAGCATTATGGGTGTACAACAAGTCAAGTCGAAAAAAACCATTTTTTGGGCTTAAAGTCACATGTTCTGATCCCACGCCAGTCCAAGTCACGTTCCAACAAGAATTATTAAATCCATATAATACAATAAATATCGAATAATGATAAGAACCATGCAGATGCGAGAACAATGCTATGCGAAAGAACGAAAATGCAGAAAAGAACAAATGGAAAAAGCTTATGACTCCTCCTCCTCACCAAGCACAGTGTCAATACTGGAACCGGTCCCTACAGCAATAGCTGCGACCAAAACCATCCAGGCAGCGTCTATAACGTCCCAAAGGCTATCATCAAAGATGCCCAGCGCACACGTGTTTTGCCAGAGCCCATGAACCAGCATTGCATGCTGGAGAAGCACTTGCGTGGTAAACGTGCTCGCAATCTGGTAAGCGTAACAAGACACATTCTTCCTCTGCTGCGCCGACGAGAGAGATTCCGAGATCGGAACGAGGGGAGAGGTTGGAGGTGTTGGCAGCAAGGCAGCGATGAGGGTCTGCACATCTTTGGTATACAAGAAAGAGGAGAGGCGCGCGTAGGTCGCGGGGCTGGGAAGGCACAGAGTCCGTACAGGAATCTTGAAAGGGGTGCCGGGTGCAACACCGTTGTCACCAGCAGCGGAGGGTGCAAACGGGGGCAGTCGGGTGCAGTGGGCGGCGAGGTACATCGAATGAGCGGGGTAGAGAGTGACCTTGCGTTTTGTCGCAGGCGTTGACGAGGTGGAGGAAGGTGGAGGACCAAACACAGCAATCATGTGTGTGGGGTTGAGGGGCGAGAAGCCTTTAATGGCCTCCAGTCGCACTTCAATTTCTGATGGGAGTTGTCCCGGTACATGTTCCGGGCGTACGCAGGCAAGAGATTGGAGAGAACTGAAAATATATATTAGGATAACACTAGAACAAAAGGGCAACTTAAGCTTACCCTAATCCAAAGCACTCAAGTCCATCGCGAAGGAACTGAGGATCGACGTCCTTGAAGTCGGGCGCCGCAGCCATTAGAGCCTCGCGTGAAACCTCACGGAAATCGGGACGACCGAGTTCCTTCGGAAGGACTACAGGCACAGTCTGTGACGAAGATGAAGAGGCCGCGGGTGTGCCATCGACCATCTCGACATCGACGATTGGGATGCTGAGCACCTTGAATTTCAGCTGCTTAGCAGGCTGCTTTTGTTTGCGAGAGCGGCGAGCAGCTTGTGTAGCTGCATATTTGCTCGAGTTGGCAGTACGAGTACGGCGGTTGGTAAGAAGCCGGGATGCGAAGGACTTGGAGGGAGGAGTATTCTCAGTGTTGCTGACTGTGCGCTTTGCAAAGTTTGACTGGAGAACCATCGTAACGTTAGTGGGCGAGACGAGGAACATGACAGCCATCGGGGGGCCTTTATACCAAACACCCCAGCAAGCCAATCCAAGGCAGTTTATGCCTTATTTGGTTAACTTTTGCCAAATAGCTGTAACCAAATCGTTAATAAATTACCATAAAAGGAGATAACTTGCCGACCAATCCATCACGATTTGTTTCCAATCTTGTCGACAGTTGAGCGCATCAGGCGGAGCACAAGAGGTAGGACTTCTATGCGAAAAAACAAAACTGCTGAGGGAGATCGTTCAAGTTCAGTCGTTCCCGCAGTGTTCCTCAGAACTGATGAAGTTGCACACAAGTTAAGTACAGTCTTATTCTCATCAAGCACTGATCTTGAACAGGGTGATCAATGCTCTGATCAGGCATCATGGTCACTTTGATTTCAACGCCCGATTCGTTAGTACTCTAACTACAGAGATTTTCTTCACCGTCCTTTAAATAGGGATAGCAACCACTGGCTCAACAAACTTGCTGGGAGCATCGCAACGCTTAGCACAGACCAACTTCCATCCGGTGCTCCGTAACAGGCTTTCAAGACTCCCAATCGTCCTTTCTTGTGAGTTGAGCCATGTCATCATCTGCCCGTTCCTTATTAGTAACATAACATAACAGCGCAGATACATCAACGACACGCACAAGACCATCATAGACATAAGGTATCACATTCGCAGCACCATAGTTTGGCAAAAGCGGCGCTGGGGCCTCTTTATATCCAGTATTAAGCCCGGACTCGTTTGCGGGGTCGTGGCATGCATATGCAACGATATTGTCCACGACAACGAGCTTGGTATCTGGCGTAGCAGCTGCGCGGAGGGCTTTAAGAATTTTGGAACAGTACGGGTCTGACCAATCATGAAGGATATGCTTGAGTATGAACACCGACGCGTTCGCTACAGGCTGAGGAGTGAAAAAATCATGCGCTAGCTGCCGCTCAGAGCTGAATAAGTCTCTGGAGAATCCGGAAAGACATACGCATGAAGGTAAGCCTGCCTGAGTCTATGATCTCTGGGTAACGCTCCACCCAATGCTGCGGAATACCTCGATCAGTCCCGATGGGATGCGAGAAACAAAAGGGACGCACAGCTCTTGCTTCCGTACATATATTTTGGAGATCTTGCACGACAAACTTCAGGTGTTCGTTCTTCCTGGCGACCGCGATTGCAGACGTTCCGATTCCTCCTCCAACATCAACGACGACTGACCCCTCTGAAAGTGCCTTCCAGTCAAGCACTGAAGAAATGTCAGACCACCACGACGGGGCAATAAAGCGGGCAGGATACGGACCGTCATCAAGAAGATCCGGGGGTTGCATCTGTGCAAGGCCGTACATACCAATAGCGAACCTGCGGCGACGGTAAGACTGCTCCGGGGTCTCGTACCAGGCCCAGATAGGTACGTCCACACCACAAGCACGGTTAAAGGGGGAGTGTGTGGGTTCACTGGAATAGGCAGTCTTTGGGTCTTTAATATTCTCAAAGAGCTGTGACGAATATTTAGCCCCGTCACCGGTGCTGGAGATGCGTCAGTAATCAGGGCGAGGAAGAGCATATAACAAGGACTTACAATGCCTCCAATAACGCCACAAATCCCGGAGTTCCCTCGTGCTTGTCATTTGGTCTGTGTAACCCGTGAAAAGGATGACCTCTTTAACAATTCGAAGCAGCGAAACACACCTTTCGAGAAGTTCGGCAACATATTTTCCGGTATCCATAACAGAGGAGATCCTCGTATTCGCGAACACGCCAGGAGTTACTTCTCTGTAGCAGTGATTTAGAGACAAGACACGAAGCAGTCTGGCTAATGACAACTTGTTATCATTAAATATAATAAGAGGGCAATGGGAAACGACTTGCCAAGTTTATTGCTATCCACATCGCATATCTTGGCAATTTCATCGGCATGCAATCCCTGCGGTCCTGCTTCCCGCAAAATCTCTGTCACATTGAGATTCAATGCCGTGTGAAGAGCGGCATTTTTCAAGTGCTGTGTACAGGATAAGTAAATCGTTCAAAGAACCATGAAAGCATCAGGACGCACCCCCGACATAATATTCATGAGTGATGTCTGAGGAGTCAATACACGTCCCGCAAGCTGCAGTGCTGCGGCGGCTATGACATTTGTCGCATCATGCGCCACTTTATTGGCACGAAATGCCTCTGATTGAGAGGTAAAAGGCTGATTCCCATCCGGAAAGGGTGTATCGTTTTCATGGCATGCCTTCAGCAACGCAGAGACGGAAGAAGATATGAGGTCGGAAAGCTGTTGGATCTCGGTGGCCATAGTGAGTGGGGGTGGTTTGATGGGGGGTTGGTTAGTTTGACCGCTGGAAAAAGCAGATTTTATGCTAGGAAAGATAGCAGTAATACGATGCAGATGCCCTGTTTTTCCTCTGCATTTTTTCTTTCATAGCGCGACGGCAACGCAGTGACTGAAAATCTCGACCCGAACAATCCAAGCACTTACGTTGAGGCATTGTACTTAGGCAAGGTAGTCAAAGTCCGCGAACCCCAAGTCGGGGCTTCATCAGCCCGCCTAGTACATAGTAGTGGAGTAAATTTGAAGCGCTGGAAGTTTGAGTATGCATTTTGCGTTTACTGTTAGGGTGTACCATCGCGATTGAGTTTCGAGGTGATACATAGAGACATTGGCGTAACCAAGTTTCAGTCCAAAGACGCCCTCGACGAGAGATCGATCAGTACCAGTAGCCGAGCTGTCTAAGAAGAGTTCAATTTCGGTGCCTAGGGGGGATAACGCCCAATGGCCTTAAGATATCTTGCGTTGGCAACGGAAGCGGAAGCAAAAACAAAACTGTTAGGCTGATCGTGTTCCGACTCGGAACGTTCTTTCGCTGATAATCGGTAATGTGATTCATGACATCAACAGAACTACTTACGCTTATGATCACTAAGTCCTGATTCTTCCTAGCACAGAAACCGGAATTTCACAGGATGTAGCGGACCGTATAGGCTGCTTCCCAATACCGGTTTATAAGTCCTTATCCTTATTGCGGGTTTTTCTATTTCAAACTTAACGGTGCATCGAAATTCAAAGAATAACCACTCTCCAGAACCCACTACAGGCTCTGTATTGAACGACGATTTATGGCACCGTTCTGGCCCATTCAGCTTCTTTGTTCTGATCTTCCTCCGGACTGATGACCTCTCTTTTGCCGTGCTTGGCCTTGGAAGTACTGCTTACGACAAGTTATCTGCGAAGAAGCTCCCATGTCGCTTGTATAGACTGGGTGAACAAAGCTATATGGAGAAGGAGAAGGAAACGATCAACATCAGCTTGTGCAAGTATTGTGACACTTGTCCTCTTGGCTCCATGCACAGGCTCGATTCGGTTCTTCAGCTATGGATAGAGCCCCTTCTGACGTAGTTTCTGTCCTGATATTTGCTACATGCTAGAATCGAGGCTGTTCCCGAGACCACGACACCGCCATGACGCGTCACAATGCAGGATCATACAGCTCCTTACACAAGAAAAGACGATCCCCTGCAGGTCATCCATCCTTTCGTACCGCTGTTGCATGCGAATAAGCGCACCACGTCCAAGGGCTAGTACCAAGGCATTTGCGATTTCAATACCTAAGACGGAACAGGGTATGATCTTCACCTCGCTTTTTCTAATCATTCTAATATGAATGCTAGGAATAACCCTCGCGACGTTGCGTTAATCCATCCAGTACAATTTGCATATTCCGCGTCGCTGGATCTTCAACTATTATGTACGGTAACTTGACGATGACAATGGCCGCCATTCTCCTGGGATATGCTATCTACCTTCTACTGTATGCGTTATGGCTGTGGCAACATCTTCCCAATGTAAAGGTTCCGAAAATCCTGTAGAGTGCTATGGATCAGGTCTTCAAATCAGTTTCGTCTTTTTTGTTTCCCTTTTGACAAATACATACCAGGCGAAACCCTGCGGGTGGGCGTTAAAAAAAAAGCCTTATATCCCTTCCTCCTATCCTCATCACACCCGTTATATGTATCAGCCAAGCAACTGGCATTGCCTAGATGCATGCGCTTACAAAGGAGTCAATCCATGACGGACCATCCTGTACGTTCTCCTGTTCTACCTTTCTCACCGCAGCTAACCATACACCTACTTAATGGCGAATTTGTCTACTTTGTATGCCGGTCCGCCGCGCAAAATGAACACTACGATTCAGAGTGGGCTTCCCTAGTTGACCAAACGTCGACCGTAAATACTCCAGAAGACTTATTCTGGATCGCCGATGAGAAACGGGAACCGTCTGGTACCGTTATACTTTTTGTGGCTCTAAACGACGCAGACCAGCCAGTACTCTACGAGTTCATCCGGTTAGGTGCTTTGGTTGATGTCCAAAACAAACGTAGAGAAATGCACCTTGGAATGACATTTTCTATGGCGATTGGTGCGGCGACTGTCCATCCATTCTCACTCATGCGCAATGTACGCGATGACCATGTGGGTCGTGTCCTCCTCCTCCAACTTGGCGATGTAAACTGTCCTTCTTGTACCAGCAATATTGTCGGTGATGCGGTACCCCCACTTTTGCAGATGGCCTGCGATTCCCGCCGCTGGGACTGAATTTCTTTGCTCTTGGAGCTGTTGATACCCACCCCTCCATCACCTGCACTCGAAGCAAAACAAGGAGCGCTTCCTTGATCTGGTCAAGGCTTGTCCCAACGCCCAACGCAACCGTGTCCGAAGGCATCTACGCGATTGTCACACCCAGGGCCAGCCATCTCCTTCTGCCTTATTTGGCTCTAAAAAAAGGCGTTTCAAAAATGTTGTGCTTGCATACCAAGAGGCTCGCAGAATATTGTCTCCAGAATATTGCCGGCTATGTATTTGTCGAGAAGGGCAATGAGGGAAGTCACTTTGACACTGCATGCATGCATGCCCTCGCAATATAGAGATCCAGCTGTCGTACCGGCAAAGCCAGATGTGGCTCATCTGATAAATCCAGCGGTGAACGATTTGTTACCACGCGGATTGATCGACCCCTGCATATGTGCATGCATTAGTGTCCTGGTGATCTCTCTAATTTGTTTCTTTACAGACCGCAAGGACGTTTCCAGAGTAAAATTGCAAATCAGGTGGCCGAGAAACAGTGGAATGCAACTGTAGATGCATATATTGTCTCCTCCAGTGCTGTGGAGACTCGGACTCGGGCAGAAATCGAATAATCAGGTGGAGCAATGCACACGAAGTGTGAAGGTGAGGGTCGTAACCTAGTGGAGGGTCGAGATGTCGATAAATTCAGAAGATGCCTCACTAAGAGCAACGCTTGGAGGTCGTATACTGATACCGCATAGGGGGCTGAGGAAATGTGACCCCTTCTCTCTTCTTGTCTAAGCAGACGTGCCTATGTCAGCCCTGAATGATTTATAGAACCGCGTGTCGTAAATAGTTATGGGTAAACGGCGTACCACGGAGTCAATGCAGAACATCCCACGTAGAAAAGTTGCCTGAGACGTGCGTTGGGCTGGTGAAGGGGGATTGAGAACAATATCAGGTATAACCGCTGCATTCACACACGGCAATTATCATCGTTAAAACGCGTCAACACCTCTTCGACGCTGACGCCGGACGGACCGTTTCGAAGCGTCTCTCTCATGGTAGGTACCATCAAGCTATATTTTTAGACTACCGGACCGTCACATACCGTCATCTAAATTTAGCAACAGTTTTAAGCCTTCCCCAAAATTCCGGGGTCGTTGGAGTGACCCTGCATGTAATTCGGGGCCCCGACGTTTACGCGAGGTCAACTGACCGAATTGATATTTACCGACGCCGGTTGCCAACCTAACCAACATCTTTCAGCGCATAGACCTCAGTGCGCCGCGTCATGCCGTATCAATTCTAATTTCTCCAGACGTTCCACACTTTTCCACACCAGGCACTTCCAGTCGGAATTTTTGCGCCCCTGAGTGCCCTACGCGTCGCCATATGAGAATTGCTTCCAGGGGCGCCAGTTTTCGCTCAAATAGCGGCCGACTTCACATTAGTTGAATTGTGCTTCCTACCCCCCTCAGCGCGTCCAATCACCGTAGTAAATCATGCTCTCGTCCAAGTTCACTGCACTCCTTGTCCTTGTTCCCTTTGTGTCAGCGAACGTCATCCCCTCGTTGCCTATCCCGGCGTTCAGCCCGAACTTGTTCAAGTTCCCGTCGTTCAGCGCGAGCAAAGTACGTTACTGTTTTGCGTATCTGCCAAGTTCAGTTTGCTGATTTCCCCAATTGCAGCAATCCCCTGGCCTTCATACCTTTGCCCGCGAGGCCGGCAAGATTTACTTCGGATCTGCGACTGACAACCTCGACACTGGTGATGAGCTCCTGGATCTGCCCTACGCGAAGATCCTGAGTGACAACCAGATGTTTGGTCAGATCAGCCCTGTGAGTATACTCCCTTGGCGGCAAAGAACCTGTCCTTAACTGATTCGGAATAGGCCAATACCATGAAATGGGCAAGTATCTGCGCATTTTCCGCTTGACTGCGTCTCATCTTTACTGCAGGAGTACGTCGAGCCCGTTCGTGGCCAGTTCAACTTCACCATGGCCGACCAGCTCGTCGCCTGGGCTGAGAAGAACGGACAGATCATGAGGGGTGAGAATTCCTGCATGATTGTTCTATAGTCAGAGTGTTAATATCTCACATTCAGGACACAACTGCGTCTGGTACAACCAGCTCCCCGACTGGGTCACCGCCGGAAACTTCTCCGCCCCAGAACTCGCCGAGATTGTCGCCACTCACTGTGGTACCGAGGTTGGCCACTTCCGCGGCAAAATGTGAGTAGATCTTTCGTCTCGTTCTCCTGCCGCAATGCTAATTATTCTCTTAGTTGTACGTCTCCATTAGCGCTGAATCCTCGATGTACCATCTGACCATTCTCGATTTTTTATAGACAGCTGGGATGTCATCAACGAGCCTTTCAACGATGATGGCACTTGGCGTGAGACCGTCTTCTACAATACCCTCAACACCACCTACATTCCCATCGCTCTTGAGGCTGCCCGTCGCGCCGATCCCGGTGCAAAGCTCTACGTATGTCGTTATCCTTTAGACTGTGAATGCCTTTTCACATTATGTCTAAGATTAACGACTACAACATCGAAGGACCTGGCGCCAAGTCGACTGCCATGATCAACCTTGTCAAGAAGTTGAAGGAGGACCGTGTTCCCATCGATGGTGTTGGTATTCAGGGCCATCTCATTGTCGGAGAGCTTCCCGCCAATATCGAGGACAACATCCGTGCCATCGTTGCCACCGGTGTCGAGGTTGCCATCACTGAGTTGGACATCCGCATGACCCTTCCTGCGACCGAGGCTCTGCTCGCTCAGCAGAAGATCGATTACAACACCGTCATCACTGCTTGCCAGAACGTCAAGGGTTGCATTGGTGTCACCGTCTGGGACTATACTGACAGGGTGATTTGACTGCCGTTCATTCTTGTCCCTCCAATTATTGACACTTTACTTAGTACACTTGGGTTCCCAGCACTTTCCCCGGACAGGGTGCACCCTGCCCCTGGGATGATGTACGTATCATTTCCTGTGATTGTTTTGTTTGGTACTCATCCACCTTCCAGAACCTCGAGAGGAAGCCCGCTTGGTCTGGCATTGCCGAGGGTTTCGGCCAAAAATCATTGTAAAAGCAGAATTTTTCTGCTGTACCATAGTAGTATACCATGTTATCTGAACTGGGAGGACGTTACAATACAATTTTGTCTTCTTTCATGCGAACATGACTGAACCTCAATAAGCTACTGCTTCCCCAATCACTACCTAATTTTCCGACTAGGCTACCTGATGCACCCTTTCAAGTTCCAAATGTTTTTAGTACCTAGTGTTCCTACAGTAATTCTGCATATATTATCATGCCTATACCATGTTGAAGGTCAGAGGAGAGGTGCCTGCTGTCTGATCGATCTCATTCCAACTTCTCCCCAAGCTCCACCTTCCAGCTTGAAAGTTTCAACTTAGTTATAAAAACATCTTATTTGCGCAAAAGAAATTATTCACCATCTCCATATAGTTAATTTACTTCAATGGAAGGGCTCAGAGCCGGACAGCAATTGTTAGCGCCACAGTGTAAGTGTGTCACGGTGTTGAGTGTGACAGCTCTGTTACAGCGCGTGACGCAACTCCGTTCAATCCACTGCGAAACTCCCGAAGATGGATGCAACCAAAGTTGCGAAGTAAAGCCATTCACTTTTATCTTTCTTTAATCTCAATATTCTTTGCCTCTCTCTAGAAAGCGCAAAATCACAGACAAGACGATTCCCAATGTCATCCTGCAAAATCCTGACTTCGCCCAGGATTCACGAATGTACCAGGACTTGCTGGAGATGGAGCAAAAGCTGGACTGGACAGTGATGAGGAAGAGGTCCGAAATACAGGATGCGCTGGCCAGAAATCCTACTGTGCGTCGCCCTATACTTTGGTTGCTGATTTAACGCGTTCAACTTTGCTCGACAGACATCTCGGACACTGCGACTGTTTCTCAGTCATACCGTCTCTGGGCAGCTTTGGCAAGGAGGAGGGGATATCTCTGCTAATTTTGAGACAGGTGAGGGCATTCCTGCGTGGGCGTTCAAGATAGAAGGCCGGTTATTAGAGGTACGTCGCCCATGTTCAGGTGGAACGCGTGCATGGTTGACAATAATCAAAGCTACCCAATCAACGAACTCGGGACAAGACACCCCAGCGCAAATTTTCTACTATGATTAAACGTATGGTCATTGAGCTGGACCGTGACCCCTCACTCTATCCCGAAGGAAACATAGTCGAGGTTCGTGTGCAGCCAGAATGACGGACTCTGTTCTTACTTTAAGCCATAGTGGCCACGGGCTCCTGGTCATCACAATCCAGCTCTAGATGGATTCACCGTTAGACGGACGGGAGATGCACCGACGAAACTGAGGGTTGTTATGTACCTCGACCACTTTCCTGAGCAGTACAAGATTGTTGGTGAACTCGGTATGTGGTATTACGCCAGATCCTCTCTGCGAACCTCACACGCCAGGTTCTAGGCGCCATCCTTGGAATCAAAACGGAGAGTCGGATCGGTGTCATCCAGGCGCTGTGGAACTATATCAAAGTGCAAGGTCTTCAGGATAAAGTAGACCGACGAATGATACGAGCGGATGAACGATTAAGAACGGCGCGTTTCATCCACGTCAGCTCCTGCTCAAGTACTAACAATATCATTATTATTACAGATATTCGGGGGAGACCATATCCTCTTCCATCAGCTCCCCGAACTTGTGAACCGATATCTTGCCGCACCCGATCCCATCATACTACATTACACAATCAACCCTACTATCCAACCCCCAGAGCGTCCTCAAGCATGGGATGTCGAAATTAAGATGGAGGATTTTTCATTGAAGAGTCGGATGACGGCTATGGTCATTCAGTCCAAGGAGAGCGCACAGGCATTATCAAAAATGGATGACGAGGTATACAGTCATCAGCAAATTTACTCAGCTGTGGTTTCGTTACTAATGCTTTGATTTAGATCGCCCTCCTTGCGCAGTCGTTGCATAATTCGCATCTCAAAAAGACATTCTTAGAGTCGTTTTCCAAAGACCCATCCAAGTTCATACAAACCTGGCTCCAGTCGCAGTCCCGGGATTTGGAGAGCGTGCTTGGGAGTGGCCCCAGTGAGGGTATGACTGTACGTCAGGAAGAACTCAAACGGAGTGAATTCTTCCGACTACCCTGGGTCGAGGAGGTAAGTTTGGTCCCCGTCTCAGTAATCATTCATCTCATGGTCTTATTTTTGCAGGCGGTTGCTATCCAAGAGGGTATGCGCCTTGCGTCAAAGGGAATGCAATGACTTTGTCCTCTGTGAAAAGCATTGCTAGGGTTACCGTGGTCATTGTACTTGTCTTCGCGTTATTTAATTTTGTCTGCTCGCCACATGTAACTTCTTCGAATGTGTACCGTTGCAACGCACTGGGTATAAGTAGAAACCTGCCAATGAATGGTTTATTGTAGCCCAACAAACCCCACGGGCCGCAGTAGCCACGTTGTCTGTGGGTCGCTAATCAATCGTGCCTACAAACCCCCGATTCGATCTCTCCTCGATCACGTCGCATTTCTCCGTAGAACCCCTCTTTAAAGCACACCACGACAATCTCTGTCTCCAATGGCCAGCAAGCAGGTATGTTGGACTTCATACGGCATTAAGAGTCTGGAAACGCGAAAAGCTGATTTTTCCACTAATAGTTAGGAAAGCTACGGCAGGTGCGTAGGTTTAGTTGCCTCACATGAAGAAACTGAACTGATCAGGCCACTTTTGGTGAATAGTGGGCTGGGGAAGTCATCCTGTCCCGGGACAAGACGACACTCTCAGAGGAGTTCCAGGAGCTCGAGAAAGACATTGAGCTGAGAAGAGACGGTGCTATCAAGTTGCGTGCAACCCCATTGTTCTAGCTGCACTACTCATATTATGCGCTAGGCTGCTGGCAGCTTCTGAGGCTTACCAACATACATTGGCGAAGAAGAAGAAGAACGATGCGTTCGAGGACGCTGAGAAGTTGATGCCCATCGATACTCTAGGTATTGTGATGATCGTCCACGGAGAGGAGTTTGGCGAGGATTCGGCATTTGGTGAGTGATCACTTATTTGCATCGTACAAGCAGGCTATGAATCAATTGGTTTGCAGGCACGTCACTGGTCAAATTCGGACGTGCGCATTGTAAGGTCGCGGCGCTTCAGGAAGGATACGCCTTGACCTTGAAAGATACCTTCCTGGCATCACTGGAACAGCTCACCGGGGAGATTAAAGAGTACGAGGCTCAGAGGAAGAAACTTGAGAGCCGCAGGTTCGTATCTTCGTTCTTGTTCAACTGAAATATTCGTGACATCAAAATAGATTGAGCTACGACGCGGCTGTGGCTAAGTACGAGAAACTCAAGAATGGCAAGAAAGAAAAGGAGAAACGGGAAGCAGAGGATGAGATGGAAAATGCTCGCGATCGCTAGTAGGCACCATCTTTCACGCCCTGAGAACGTGTCCCTGATTTCCTTTGTAGCGACGAGACATCCAAAGAGGTGCAAGCCCAAATGCACGCCATTCAAGACAATGAAATGGATCAGCTGCGCGAACTTACCATGTTCATGGATCTAGAGATTAACTACGTGGAGCAGTACCTCAAGGTTCTCAAGGATGTCAAATCTCACTGGTATGAGGAGTAAGCTATGAACTCATCCTTGCGTAATGGAAGTTTCTAACGTTTGCGCCTTAGGTCATCCTTGATGCACGTACCGCCTCGCAGAACAGCAGATCCTCCCCATGTCTTCCCACATTCGTTGAAAGATGTCTCGGACTCCGAAGGTGAAACTCCCGGGAGGCGTGCCAAGAGGTCAGAGTCTGTCTCGAGCAAGCCCTCATCACGCCCGGCATCACGTACTTCCAGAAAGCGGGCAGACAGTGCAGCAACCCTCGGGGGGGAGGAGGATGAGAAGGAAAAAGATAAGGCTTCGAAACGCATGAGTGTCGCGGGCTGGGCCTCGAGTGCGGTGGACTCTGTTACTGGCCGAGGCAAGAAGAACAAGGACAAGGACAAATTTGCCTCTTTGTACGACGATGACTTGCCTGAACAGGAAGTCGACGAGGACGGCATGCGTAGCTCCCCGAAGAAAACTAGCACATTCCACTCGTTGACTCGAAAGCTATCCATGTCAAAAGACACGTCGCCTAGGCCCGCAGCGAAAATCCTCAAGCCACCATCTCTTCAAGAAAAGAAGTTAGTTCGTGCAACGCATAACTTCTCGGGTGGTGCGGACGAGCTGTCGTTTATTTCTGGAGAGGAAATCACGGTACTCAACGAAGTCTTGGACGACTGGTGGATGGGTGAACTTCATGGAAAGAGGGGGCTGTTCCCAACCACCTATGTGGAGCCTGTGGCTCCCAAACCAGTTCTGCCGAAGCGTCCTGGAGGTTCTCGCAAAGCCGCTGCTCTATCGACAGTGTTTTCACCCGTCGAGAATATCGAACATCGTTCCATAGATGATGATTCCATTTCTTATACGTCGACTGATCTGGACGATGACCACGACTTCGGCAAACAACCTCTGTCAGCACACCACGCCAGTCCATTTTTCAGCAGTCCATCGGATGACACCAGTATCATCAGCAGTCTCGCAGATGATGAGGACGATAGACTTCACGTACCCTTTTCCCGCACCACCAACTTTGATAGCGGTTTTGGTGACGACTTTCAGGCGACGTCTGGGGACCAATTTTTCGCCTCAACGCCTCAATTGCCATCGAATCTCACAACATTACCTCCATCACTTCCAAGGCGGGCGACGGCCTCAGATTCGCCAACCTCGGGCGCAACAACGCCAAGTAAGAGAGCACCTCCCCCTCCACCGCGACGATCAACTACTTCCACACTTGGGCCCACACCCCCTGTACCGGAACGTCTCTACAAGTCGCGCTCACAGTCCTCCGGAAGGTCAAACGTCCCTACTCCTGCTTCGTCCGTTAGCAGCCATGATCGATCTCCATTCGAGAGTGCGACAGAGCTTTCAACTCCAGACACCTTTGAAAGTGGATGTGGTGACTTTAAGCAGCATCCTTTCCAGGCGAAGGGAATGTGTAGCAATTGTTTCCAGTTCCACGGGTAGAAGAGATAGGGCTTGGATAGGCTATCAGGCTGAATGGTTCCGGTCCCACATGGATCTGTCGCTTGATTCGTTTTTGATTACACGTTGTACTTGTTAATTATCTGTACATGTACTATATCCTTATCTTGATTTCTTTGCTTTCCATAAACCTCCTGCTTACGCTGCGATGAAACTGCAATGGCAACTTGGATGTGGGTGAAAACGGGGCAAAGCGTCTCAATTGGGCAATACGTCACGTGGATCAGGAGCCAATCAAATTGACGTTTGAGAGCAACTCCTATTCAACGCGGGAGGTTGTCTTCGACGTTCTTCGCGCCCTTTTTTATTCATCTGCAATGTCCGGAGACAGTCTCAAGAGAAGGAAGATTGCAGTTTTGGGCTCCCGATCAGTCGGTCAGTCCACATATTGAGCGTCTGCAAGATCCTTATTGACGGCCAACAACAGGGAAGTCTTCTCTTGTGAAGCAGTTTATAGATGTCTGTATTCTTGTGCTTTCCCTGAAGATTTGGCATTAAATCTGCATTTAGAACCATTTTGTGGACGCTTATTATCCAACGATTGAGAATACATTTGCCAAGACAGTTACCTACAAAGGAGTGGAATACGATTGTCACATCATCGACACTGCCGGACAGGTGAGCAAAGCTATCTCTCTTGATATTCTTTTTTCTGATGATGGCTGGTCGAATAGGATGAATACTCGCCCGTAAATGCCCAACACGCTATAGGAATCCACGGATACGTCCTGGTTTACTCTATCACATCTCGGGCCTCTTTCGACATGATTCAGATCGTGTACGATAAGATCATCGATTTCTGCGGCGTCACAGATATTCCATGCGTCATTGTTGGGTCTAAGTGCGATCTGCGGCAAAAGTATGGTGTCCCACGAGTTCCGTTGGTCGTGTGCTTATGGTTCCATTCTCACAGCCGTCAAGTCCAATTACATGAAGGCCAGAAATTGGCTAAGGATCTTGGGGCCGTATGGGTTGAGACGAGCGCAAAAGAGAATCTCCGTGTCGGTGAGTTAAACATTGGATTTTTTAAAGCAAACTAAAACTCTTTTTTTTTCCCTTCTCAGGCGAGGTGTTTGAGAAATGCTTAGAACAGATCGAGACGAAGGCTTCCCCTAATCAAGCAGACCCTCCCGCCAGTCGGTGTGTTGTGATGTAGAGCATTTATCCTCGGTGTTTTTGTCGTATTGTGTCTTCCCACTCTCTTCACTGCTTGGACCTTTCGGCACCAGCTGCCTCTCTTTCTCCCTTCATTTACTATTCTTATTATGCGCCAGATGACCTGCTGATGCCGGCAGCTTCTTAGACTGTCATAGAGCCAGTCTGCACTTTCCTGACGCACGAACTATTGTAGACCTTAGTATGTACTGATATGGCCAGATATGTCTCCACACCTATACAAATCTATTTTCACGGCTCAGCAAAGCTTTCTTCTGTTGTTTTGGTCAATTCTACTTTCTCTTCATTCAACCATCAGCAAGCCCAAGCACTCTTGAGCAAATCATTTACATCTTGGCTGTGCGTCCTTTGACATGCTGTGTCATTGTCACCCGTATTAGTACCCAATATGCACTTTCGTGTGGATCTCGAATTCCGAGCTCGACTGAGCTTGGTCGTCCAGCATCTTCACAGCAACTTGAACGGCCCCCTCCTAATCAATGTCGATGATCATCACATTCGGCTTACTATCGAGTCCAGAAACTGGACCGTCCTCGTCACGTCCCTCGGCATCTAATGACAGGGGCCTTTGGGGCGTTATCTGGGGTTGCATAACCACCATTTTCGCCTGTACCTGGATCGCCATCCATCCAAATATCCCTGCGCCTTCTGAGCGGCCTATTGCCCGAAAGCTCAAGATATTTGTCCTTGCGCTCATCGCTCCGGAGCTCATCGTTTTGTGGGCACTACGACAGTGGCTGTCGTCTCGTAAACTGGCCCGTAAATACAAAGGTCTGATCAATAAACTGTCTTGGGGTTGCGGCTACTCAGCTGACCCGTTGATACGTCCAGATTATGGATGGACTCAGACACACGGCTTCTTTGCGATCATGGGGGGGTTCCAAATATATAATGAAAGTGACACGAGCAAACGCGTGAGACCCCTAGATCCTGATGACATTGAACCCTACTTGAAAACCCATGTCATCGACATCTCAGAGGAGGATATCTTGGACAGAAGCAAAGGGGATGCTCTGGCAAAGTCTCTGGCCGTCATCCAGGTGACTTGGTTTATACTACAAGTTGCAGCGCGTGCAGTTCAGCATCTCGCTATCACCGAGCTCGAGGTCGTCACACTCGCATTTGCCATCCTCAATTTCATGACGTACTTTTGTTGGTGGAACAAACCTCTTGATGTCAATTATGGAATCAGAATCGCCGCGTTCCATACATACTCCCCCCATGACTCTTTGGCAACTCTTACCTTGCTTCGAAGACCTTCATCAGTGAGTATATCCATCGGCGATGGCCATGAGGAGAATCGGAATCCCTGGTCTGTCTCCGTTACTTTTGGATGTGGCACAGAATCAGACATTTCACCGAGTATAATCCACCCCATCGAGCTCGCAGTTGACGGAGAGAGTAACAGTCCGCACTATTCCCTCGGCAGGTCATCCGATCTGCATCTTCCCCGTACGCCTCTTCCCCTTCCTTCTGCCGCCAAAATTGCAGTGACACCGAATCGCGCTCGTTTGGCCCGTGAATATCCTAGTCCTTCATTCAAATTCGTCTTACCGCCTCCGAGTCCAGATGTGCATGCACTTGCAGATGGAAACCATGTTGGACACGGTGGTGTTGCTAAGGGCAACGTGGCGCACACTGCTCGCTCCGCATGCTGCAGGATTTGGTCAGCATTCACCAACATATGCAAGAAATGCTTAATACTGGCATCGCTGCCGTTTTGGAAGGCAATAGTCGTAATATTTGGGTTCTTCAACACCTGCGTTGACAAATCGACCAGAGAATTCTCAAAATTGGTCGTGAGAGGAACTTTCCATTGCGCGTACTCCTTTGGAACATTGAGCAAAGCGGAAAATACCACCGCAGACAGTCTAGCCTGTGGTGTGGCGGTGATATTCGGGGCTATTCATTGCCTGGCGTGGTATTTTGAATTTCCTACCAAGACCGAGGCATTGCTATGGCGTATATATTCCACGGCCATAACGATCCTTCCCATCTACGCTATGATCCTTCCTCGACTTCGGAATATCATTTTCCCACCACCGAGCTACACTGGACATCTACAACACTTGCAGCTGAGAACTTGGTTGGCTTACAACTTCTACATACCATCATTTCGGATCAGTAAGTCGCTTTACATTGTGGGACGCATAGTGCTTTTAGTTCAAATGTTTGTACTCTTGAGAAATCCCGCCCCAGGGATCTACACGCCTGTTGACTGGGTTAGCTATATACCTCATCTCTGATCAAGAGAGTGTACCATTCTGTGGAATAATCAATAATGTAAATGTACAATAGCACTACTCCCCTAAAACGTGAAAAATATATGCGGTGTAAGATGGTTCAGAGCTTCGACTTATCGTTTTTGTACCGAGAGGATAGTAGTCGGAGCACGACTCGGAATGGTTATTGTGAATACTGCTAAAATAGCCTAGAATTCAATAGAAAGGTTTGGGGAAACGGATCAAATCAGATCAATTTCAAGCGTCTCGAGCTTATTCACAGAAAACCATTACCGCCGCCCGTGATATTTAGAATTCCGTACATTGGAGCCACGGAGGGTCGTCGTAATCCATGTGTATTCGTGGAAAATTTTGACAAAATTGCCAATGATAACGCATGAGCAGAAATGCTAGAAATGCAATAACTGTACCGAGAGCTAGCCAGCCCGTTCCCTCGAAGGTGACGTCGACGTTGATCGGCACCGGAGTCATACGGGAGTTTTGTGACTCCGAAAGGATTTCCTTTTCCTGACCACCAACCGCCGACGAGCTCAGCGTCTGCGCCTTAAACCACAAGTCATCCTCTTTCACAGTTTTATGCTTGATAGATCCACTGCTATTCCATCCAACGATTCTCCTTATATCAGGCCTACCAAGTTTAACCAGAACCAAGCCAATAATCATGGATCGCCAGATAACCGCATCCTTCTTGGTATTCCATCAGAAACTCTCACTGGGATTACCGCATATCTCAACCCTCCGTCATTGTTCTCGCTGGCGAGAGTGCACAGTCGACTCGCGTCGCACGTAAAAGATGACAACACTTGGCACAGGGCGTTCGTCTGCCAGTTCTTGGGTATCAGCCCCGAAAGCGAGATCCGTGACGATGTCAAGAGCCTTATGCTAAGGTGCACCGAAAGCACATGGAGGAACGAGTTCATTATCCGTTACAGGCTCAAAAGGTGTGTATCGTAGCTTTTTCACATACCTGCAGCTGACAAGAATTTATCACAGGCGCTGGGAAAGATCTCGTAATGCAACTGTATCACACATTCCCGTGCATTCTGTGATTTCCAGCATGCACATGATGCCCAATGCCGGTCTTCTGACATCATCTATCCGCTACGGTGTCGTAGCCCGATCCCTGCCGCTCAACGGGAAAATTCTACCCGGATATCTTGACGCCTCAGGCCTTCGCGTCGGTCTGGGCGTAGGTAACCCAAATGCCGAGTTTACACCCGATGTCTCTGTCTGTGCTGTCGCCTCCGATGGTGGTACTGCCAAGATCCTTTGGGGTTTCCAGCATGGCGAGGTTGGGATCTTGACGGCGCCCCGTACGATCGATGCTGCGAAACGACCTGTCTCAGAAATGATGCGATGCCGTGTCGGTGATGAACATTTTGGCGTCGTACTGGATGTTGTTTGGGATGATTCTACCAGCGTGGCCGTCTCTGGCGGTGCAGACGGTATCGTGAAGCTCTGGGATGCGAAGACGATGCAGTGCTTATGGACGTATGGGACCGAGGCCTTGAACCCAGATGCTTGCCTTAAGGTCGCAGTGTCCGTTTCCCGAAGTCTAGTGGCTAGTGTCACACGCACAGGGGATATTGTTATGTGTACGGGCTTGCATTTTGGTCAAACTTTTTCATCTGCGGCAGTTGAAGAACACCGAGTTCCCTGCCCTGTAATGTCAACCGACTCTACTACGGGACCAACCGTTCACGTCCCGTCATTCATTCGCATTGACGCTCATTCTTCCACTCCCACAATCCTCATCGCCTTCGAGGACGACCCCTTCTTTTATCGCGTCAGCATCACTCAAACAGGCGCCATAGATATCACCCCATTCGGTGATGCTGCCTTCGGCCCTCTTTCCTCCATTGCCCCCTTTTTTAATTCCACTGAGCCGAGCTTCATCATTGCCAGTGACCGCATGGGTTGGGTCAGCATCTACGCCTGGAATGCCCCCTCCACCACCACACCCGTCCACTGCGTTCGCAAATTCGAAGCCCACGAAGACGGCGCCCACGTCACCGCTCTCGCGTGGAACGGAGTCACACTGATCACCGGCTCTGACCGCGGGACAACGCATGTCTGGGACGGCCTGACCTTTGAACACCTGCGCTCGTTCTTGTCCCCAGTCCCCCGCATTCGCGGGCGTGGCCACTACGACGGGCAGGAGAAGGAGCCCGTGCGCCAGATCCTCGTTGGCCCCGAGAAGGATATGCTTTTAGTCAACGTGGGGGACAGGGTGTTGGCGTGGGTTGCGGGCCCGGTCTCAAGAACTGGGGCTGGTGGTGTTAGAGGTAGACACTCGTCCGGCACAATTGGGAAGAAGAAGAAAGATAGGATTGGGATTGCGAAATATCTCAGTGAGTTGAGGTTCTTGTAGTCTTGACGCTGATCTGACTGGTTTGTTTTGTTGCTGTAGAACAAGTGGAGCTTCACGAGACCATCTCGGAGTCACAGAACTTGCTCAAGCAGGAGTCTGAACACATGCAAATGGCACATGGAAGGGTGCGGGAGCAGTATGCGCGGCTTGAGACTATGGGCTTGGACGAGGCCGAAGCTGTGGAATACGTCCTGATGATCAGCCGCGACGAAGCCCTGCAGCGCGTAAGCACTCAAATACCGGACATGGATGAAGGGGTCTTCGAGAACTTCGACTTCGATGACCCCGTCCAGCACTCAATTAATGCAACGGCGAGCTCCAGTACTGCTCGTGATTGTTCCGGTACGCGCACCCCGAAGGACACCTGGTCCAAACCGCGTGTCGAGCCATCGCCCTCAAACGAGAAGATCTGCATCTCGCCGCTTCTCCGAGCGGAGTCTATGAAAACAGGCTGGGGTGATAACGACCACACTCAATCCCCTCCTGAGTCCCCTCCATCCTCGAATGAAGGTCACTTCCCCCGGATGAGCGCCAGCGCCAGCCCTCCAGCCCCCATGAGCCATGCGTGGTCTGCCAGTCGATCAAGTATCTCCCGGACAAGTAGTCGAGGGAGCCAGGGCAGTGTTAGTGCGCAACCCCGCTCTACGCCTGAGAGCCCACAGTCACCGCGTTCGTCTGCCTGGACTGTCCCCCTGCGAAGCACAGGGAGCTCGGCGACATCGGTGTCGGCTGCGTCGTCTGTGGGGTCGAATCGTTCGATGGGAATGCCTGTGCAGGAGGACGAAGAGATGGATGAGGAGCTGAAGTTTGTTCTGGAGCTGAGTCTTGCGGAAGCTAGAAGTCGAGGTGAAGCTCTTTAGAGTCAGATAGATACGTTGCAGCTTCTGTTCAAATTCTTTCTCTACGTACTGTAGTAAAATTTTTAAGTCAGGACTTTCGATATGTCGCCGCCCAAGGTGCTCTCAAACTATCTTTATATGAAAGGAGGAGCTTAACTCTGGCCAAGGCATATTCCAATCACTGCCAGTCCTCAATGTTGAAAGCTTCCAATTGCTCCACCTTCCTCTACTTCGAAACATTAGAGCGCTCACGCTACATATAGGAGCGTTATATATTTAATCGAAGATGATATATATCGAAAAAAGGCATACCAAGATCAAACCAATTGGAGCCTAGCTATCAAGAGCCGTCAGTGTTTACGTTCTCAAGCTGTAGGTTGGGACAAATGTTGCCTCTCGAGTTTCTTTCGACCGTGATGAAGTTCTTGTAGTTGTCTACAGAGTTTTACAGCCGTTTTCATAGCAATGGCCCTATTTGTGAGCCAACAGGCAGCTGCTATTGGACGATTGTGCGACCACTCTGCTCTACAGATTCTTGACGAGATAACAATGAATAGCGCTAAATAGCTCTTGGCTTCCCTTGTTTGCTCTTAGATGCATGTCCTCAACTCCTCAACGAGTCTCTCCGTCTCCAGGCATGGACCCTCCCGCCCCCCAGGATACTGGAGGAACATAGACATGGATCCCGTACCGCCCAAAGAGCGAACCTAGTCCTCCTGGAACTTTATCGCCTATTTAATATCTGACGCAGCAAACGCTGCAATGTGGCAGTTTCGTGAGCTCAATGGCTGTAGGCTCCACGTGCCTTGTAAGTCTATAAAGTGCCTGCCAAACAACCACTTCGATTCCTTTTTGGCGGCGCTCCCATCAAGCAAGATCGAGTTGCTCAAGACTGCATCACTGCGCCCCAGCTGTTCAGCCTTGCTGCTAGTCTCCGTATTTCACTCAAATATCTCAGTCAAAGTCCTCTATCCTGAGTTTGCTAATGACGGTAACCCTGCTGAGATGACGTAGCAGAGGTTTGTGCGAGACAGAGGCGGATGAAACGATTTGTCTGAGATAACTCTAGTCTTGATACTCATGAACTGCCCGCTGATTGTTGTCCTTCGCGCTCAGCATCGATTATTGGAGAGCTCGACGCGTCTAGAACTTTGCTGAGTGCCATGCAACGTAGGTAGAGGACAACTAACAGCGGTTGGAGTAAATTTTGAAATGTGGACTTTCGAAAAGTCTTTGACGTAGCTCTTCCGTCATATTACACACATCCGCCTTGGTATAAATCTCGCTGCACCTAATTCTTTTGGTCCCCAAGTCCTACGTGCAGAACCACGCGTACTCAGACCACCCAAAGCACATTCTCGTCTCCCCAATAATTCAAGATGAAATTTATCACCGCTATCACTGCACTTCTCTTTGCCGCTGTCGCGGTGGAGGCACAAGTCACCATCACTAGCATCGTCCCAGGGTCTGTCTATTTTTTCTTTTCTTTTCCTTCACCTTCCTATTGCCCGTCGATTTCTCCACCATTTCTCGTCAAATGCGAACTTCGAACTAACAATCTTCTTATCTCACAGGACTGGTACTACATCGGCCAGCGAAACCACTTCCACCACCTCTGAGTCTAGCACCACCTCTGAGTCTAGCACCACCTCCGAGTCCACCACCTCCTCGGAGACGAGCACCTTCACCACGCCTACCACCACGCCCACGCCCACGCCCACGCCCACCAACAATGCCGCCATGGGCGTCAACGCGGAGGGCGCCGTCGCAGCTGCGGCTGCCGGCATCATGGCCTTCTTGCTGTGATGCAGAACCTTTAGAGGACGTATTAGAAGTGGGACTTGCCACGAAACTTTGTGCACGTAACTCATCCTATATAGATCCTAGATTCTATCCTTAGCTATGCTACCTGAGTTCGAGGTCAATATTTCATGCGATAATTGAAGTGGCGTGTATTTATTCATTCCGGCACTCTATGAATTAACTTGAGAAGTGGAAATCAACGCGACCGCCGCCGCCCCAAAATTGCGGCACCCGGGAGCAACTATTAATAGAGCTCTTATCGGCGGCGGATGTTTCCAAAACGTGGCGCAGCCTCGGCGAGACCGAGAGACTTTTTGACTCCACCGGATGCACATGCGGTCAGCATCCGATAAAGTGTCAGCTTGGCCTGCGCTTAGGTATAAATTAGGGTACTTCAAGGGTACTATTGCCCAACGTTAAGCTGAACACCCTTTTCAAACTGTCGGAAGCGGCAAATGGTTTCTAAGGAGCCGTCTCCTGTCAATATTTTGCTCTCCGCGGCGGAAAGGGGAATATATATACATGCTAGACAATATACTATGAAACACGGTTGTCAAGATACGGACGATCGCGAAGTGTGTAGAATTGAAGTTGGTTTCGGCGGGAGAAACTTGAAGATGCGATCAAATAGTTCACACGGTGTTGGTTGACGAAGCCGACAGGCCCTTTGTTGATAGAACGACAGCGTGCTCGCCTCTTGCCTCCCCCCACATCGTGGGCTCACCATGTCTGCCAGCCTACAGATCCCATCCCAGGTGTCTCCCGCAGCGATAAGACCAGTCTCTGCCGCTGTACAGCAGGCCCAACCCCCTTCCTCGTCATCTCGTCGCCAACAGAGAGCATCGCACACCGTCGTCTCACACGGGCAGTCCAACCAGCACGGGGCATCGACCAGAGACGATCCAGCACCCTACACCGATGTCTATTCACATCCAGCTGCTGTTGCGTATGCCACGGCACATCCACGTCGAACAATTCCCAAGTTTGGGCCTTACTTGCTGCTCCAAACTCTCGGCGAGGGCGAGTTTGGCAAGGTAAAGCTTGGCTTGCACAGCCAGTGGGGTGAAGAAGTTGCCGTAAAGCTCATCAGACGCGGAAATGTGGACAATACGGTCCGCATGTCCAAGGTTGAGCGGGAAATCGAGGTCCTGAGGGTAATTATCTATTGTTTCCCATTTTTCGCGACTTTCTTATCTGATTTTAGACTCTTAAACACCCTAACATCGTACGCTTGTACGATGTCATCGAAACCGACAAGTACATCGGTATTATCCTCGAGTATGCCTCAGGGGGTGAACTCTTCGACCACATCCTCGCTCACCGGTATCTACGGGAACGAGATGCGGCAAAGCTCTTCTCCCAGCTCATTTCCGGCGTATGGTACATCCACCAGAAGAAAATTGTCCATCGCGACCTCAAGCTCGAGAATCTGTTGTTAGATCGACATCGCAATGTCATCATCACCGACTTCGGATTCGCCAATCGCTTTGAACACCGTTCGGACGACCTGATGCAGACATCCTGCGGCTCCCCCTGTTATGCCGCCCCCGAACTGGTCATCAGCGAAGGTCTCTATGTCGGAAGTGCAGTTGACATCTGGTCTTGCGGTGTCATTCTATACGCCATGCTCGCAGGGTACCTCCCCTTCGACGACGACCCCGCGAACCCAGATGGAGACAACATCAATCTGCTCTATAAATACATTGTCAACACCCCACTCTCCTTCCCCGAGTACATCTCTGCCGAAGCTCGGGATCTTCTGGGGATGATGCTTGTCCCCGACCCCACGCGTCGCAGTAGCCTCGAAGCGGTGATGCGTCACCCGTGGCTCTCGGCGTACGCAACACCGAAGGACGCTACGCCCCCCGCCCCGCTCGGCGTCCCCATCGCGTTTGGTCGCACCGTCGAACAACTAGAACGATCGGCCCTCGATCAGCATCAACAAAGACGCCTTGCTTACCAGCGTCAAATGCGTGCTGCTGCGCAGGCTGCGCAACAACCACAACAGTCCGTCGCGCAGCCGGTGGGACGTACCCAGAGCCAACATGTACAAGCTATTGGGAACGGGCACCGCCAAGCAGCAACCGAAAATTTCGTCTCATCTTCCGGTGCGAGGAGTCAATCTACTCAACCCGAGTTTCTCTACGATTCCTCGATGGATGTTTCTACTCATACCAATCTACCTGCGTCCTCACCTGCGTCGAGAAGACCCATACTTGGCGGAGACGACGATCCATTCAGACCACCCCCTTCTTCTTCCAAAGCTGCCCTGCTGGCTGCGGAAGCCCCTCAAACTCCTAAGGGACACAAGGCAACTGGGAGTGGAAGTGGCGCGGGCGGATTTAGGCATACCATTCAAGTCGAGTATGATGCTGATCCTCGGGGCCATGGGAAGAGTCCAAGCCAGAGCCAGAGACGCAGCGAGGACCGCGAAGGGCGCTCCAGTGAGGCCCAAGAAGTCCAGCAGCAAACGACACCCAAGCAGGCAAAGGCAAACGATCATCCCCCTGTTGTATCGCCTGTTCCTAAAGAGCGGCGCCCGTCAGCAGCGAGCACCGTGCCCCCCACTAAACCTCTCCCATCACCTCCTTCCAACGGCTCTTCTTCGTCCGCGACACCTAGGGTGCCAGCAACCTCCTCAGCGATGCTACCAACACGAAGCCATAGCCACCATGTGCGGACTCCCTCCACCCCCGTCGTTTCCAATACCGTTTCTCCTGTCACGCCAAATATCAAGGTGGACGCTGCGAGCCCCGTCTCTCCTGTTTCGTTCACATCACCAATGTCATCCAGCGACGAGCGTAATACTGGAAAGAGCACAAAAACCCGCACCTCTATCGACAGATTGGGACTCGGGAAGGTGTTCAGTGGCGGTGCATCCTCGACCTCGTCTAGTGCGTCTGCGGGGGCCAACAGCCCCTCCCGCGTACCAAGCGATAGTGGGCGTTCAGATAGTAGTGTGCTGTTGAGCCCGCCCAGTGAAAAGAGCCAGAAGGACAAGGAAGAGGGGAAGAAGAGCAGGAGGAATACATTGACGGTCATGGTGGATCCTTTCAGAAGGAAGGGTACCAAGGCGCGTGTAGGGGAACCTGCCAGCGCTGCGAATACTCCCAGTTCAACTCTCAATAGCAAGGAGAAGGTGGAGAAACCGGTTCCGACCCCACAGTCACAGCCGCCGCACAGTGCAGCCGTTGGGAGCGCAACGAGAGATCCATCGTTCTCTGCAGACGCGGAGATGGGTGTCGAGAGCGGTGCGGGGATGCAGGCTTCGACCAGCAAAGCGCGCAAGGTTATGGCATGGTTCCGTGGCCGGAGCAGGACAGACGAAGACGACCCTGTGCCCAACACAGCGCAAGAGAGAAGCTCTACCCCCACTCAGGCGGAGTTCGCGGGTCTTCCGAAGCCTGCAGAAAAGAAGAGGGAGAATACGCTCCCTGTGCAGGTGGTCGTTACCACCCCGGCGTCGAACACATCGCACACAGCTCCCACATCGTCGCAATATCATGCGCAGTTCCACCAGCCTCAGCGCACGCCATCGACAGCTACGGCGGACACGTCGATCACTGCTACCACATCCAATACGCCTAGCCTTGTCACCCGCTTCCGCAACTCCGTTACCATTGGTGGACGCGGTGACCGTAGCAGGGACCGCACTACCTCTGCTGCACAGCAGCAGCAGCAGCAGCAGCAAAACCAACACCCGTGGGGCGCGCTGCGCACGCACCATGGTGCAGTGGATCAGTCAACGATCACGACGAAGCCGCCGCCCGAGGTCATGCGACATATGCGCGTTGTGCTGGAATCCATGGGTGTCGAGATTCAGGTCGAAAGCGAGTACAAGTTCCGATGTGTGCGGACGAAACGGCGGAAGGGCTCTATGGTTATGGGTGGAGCTTCCACGCCCCCTCAGTCGTCTGGTGCTGGAGGGAGCCTAGCTGCTGTCACGATGGTAGGTAGCGCTGCGAGCAACGGGGTCCGTTATGCTTTTGATCTTCTGGTATTGATACTTATCATGCGTGTGTAGGTGGACAAGCGCGGTTTACCCATACCTTCACCTACTTTCTCTGCCCCAGGGGGGATGCTTCGCGGACTTCTTATGCGGCGACAGTCCTCTCAAGTCTCGGCGTCGGGGCCTCTCGAAGACGACATGTCTTCACCTCTAACTACAGAACCAACGACTACTCTTGGAGCTACAGCGTACGGGGACCCTGCGCAGGACGCGGGCGACGAGGTCAAGTTTTCGGTGGAGCTGACACGCATAGATAGGCTGAATGACACGTTCAGCTTGGACATCAGGAGGCTCAAGGGCAATCTGAGGAGTTACAAGTTCTTGTATGACACACTGCGAGAGTGAGTCCTGGTGTCTTAGCTGGTTGTGTGCGAAATTGACGAGAGGTTTTCTAGACGCGCAGATCTCCAGCGATAGGCGGTCTGTTATTGCCAACGACGGGCATACATCGAACGTACCCTGGACGATGCACTCCATGGCCCTCCCTATTGCCTATACCTAATTTCTTCCCGCCCTTTCCTTCCCCTTAGTCCTTTTCTTTTCATCAATCTACACTTTTTCCTTTGCCATCAAGTACTTATCCCATTCCATACCCTAATCGACACCCTGCCTCTCTTGACTTCTGTTGGTCAGAATACTATGTTTTCGTTGTGTATCATCCGTTTCTCTTGTTATCGGGTGTCTTACATCTGACACCCGTTGCGTTTTTTTGTTTCTCAGATTCGGAATAGTGTGGATATGGCGGCTTGTACATAATTTAGCTCACACTTTGTGAGTAGAAATTGAATGTTTTTCTGTTTGTGATCGACTGATGAGTAATGGCTTTAAATAATCTGGGCGTGACAGCAGAGACTTTAACTGATTTACGCCACTCTTACTGTCTCACTTTCTCTACAGCTTTCTCTAGTTTGTCTACGACCACCCAACTTTCATGTCTCCCTCTCCAGAACCCCCTCCACCTCCTGCGTCTACTCTCGGGACGCACCATGGTGCGATAGATCAGACTATGGTTGTTACTGGGGCACCCCCGGAGGCGATGCAACGTATTCTTGCTGCTCTTCAGACTATGGGGATTATGGTCGAAGCTGAACATGAGTATTTTTATCGCTGTACACGTCCACGGCGGCATACCTACCTTGATCCTGCAGAAGTGGGTAACAATGGGGGTGAGAACGGGAATGGTAGCAAAAGTGGGAGTGGGAGTGAGAGTGGGAGTGGGAGTGAGAGCAGAAGTGGGAATGGGAATGGGGAGAAGGACGCGACATCCCAGCTTCCAGGAACCACTAGGGCGGCGCACTGTACACCTCGCAGCCCAGGGAAGCTCTTTGAAAAGTCTCTGGCAGCAGAATTGGTGAGCCCGCTTTATCTGATGGATGTCTTGTCTTCTATACCTGACACAGACTTCCAACCCGTACTTTGGTTTCACAATGGTATGCTCTTCAATTTTTCCTCCGCGTCTCTTGTAATTGTGTCCACACCAGCCACCCACGTCCATTCATAACATTATCATGACGTCCCACCCTTCAACGCCAGCTTCATCAGCTCACTCGTCGGCCCTCGGAGCTGCTTCCCCTTCTGCGCCCCGCGGTCGTGGTTCTCAACTTGTTACGCTCCATGGCCGTAAATATCAATCTTCTGCCCCACCAGGTCTTGTTTCCCAATTTCGTGTTCATGAACGACCTGCCCTCCATGACCGTGTTTCTCAACCTTCTGCACCCCCTGGTCTTGCTTGTCAATCCTCTGTGCCTTGCGCCCTTACTTCTCGACCTTCTCCCCCTCTTCCATCCACTTACATGCCACCTGCTGACTCTCGCCTACCGCCTTTTCCACTTTATCAACCTGCTCCCTCTACAATTATAGCGCACAACATCCCGGATCCCTTTATCATACATCCTTACCGTGGTCAGGGACCAATGCAGGGGCACCCTACCTCCACTGCGTCCTCTTCAGATTCGGACGTTAAACTAATTCATGTGCCACCTGATACTAGTTTGATCATTTATGGATCTCGCACAGAGGACTCTGGAGAAGAGATCCGCTTCACGGTCGAGCTTACGCGCCTGAACCTGCTCGAAGGCACGTATAGTCTCGATGTACGTCGTTTGAAGGGCAACCTTCGCAGTTACAAATTTTTGTATGATGCCCTACGAGAGTATGTATTTTTCTGCCTCTTCTATACGCCAAGTGCTGATGAATCTGACAGCCGTGCTGATCTTCAAAGAGAAGCTTAAACCCATATTACCCCTTTCACCGCCGTATTCTTTTCCAGGGACTTCACCTCTTTCTTCGCAACACTACGTACCCAGCATCATTTTCGACATTATATGCCTATTCAATAATGTTTAACCTCATTACGCCCATTACGACCTTTGACAGCTACTGCCTATCTGCATATGCCCAATGTTGTCTGCAAATTTCCTATGGCACTCGCCAACAAATCGTGTCAATGGGTGTCTGTTATGAATTCCATAGTCTCTACTACTCAAAAGGTACCATAGTACTAGCCGCTATGATTGTGATTAGGCGCTATCCATGACTATTACGCAAAGCCATATAGTACGCAAAGATAATTTTCCATTATCGAAGGGACCCATCACCACCAGGATAACCGCTTAGCAAGGATGGGCCTGGACCGATGATGGTGTCTGGAAGAGCTGAACCTCTGCTGCGCGACGGTTGGTAAGACCCTGTAGGACTTTCCCACCAGCCTTGTTGAACCTGGGCAGCTCCTGGGCAGCGACGGTGTTGGGATCCTCGCCGTTGTTAAGCCTCTTGATGAGAGTGCTCTTCTTGGCAGTACCACATCCGACGTTGAAGCTCCACGAGGTCAACGCGCCGAGCTGGTTGTCGTTTAGAGTAACAGTATTGCTTACCGCACCGTTTATGCAGCTGACGAACTGTCCGACGTCGCTCTGAAGGAGCTGGCCGGCGGTGGCCTTGGAGAGAGGGAAGGAGAAGGGAACCTCTGTGCACCCGGTCTGCTGGCATTTGTGACCGAAACCGACAGTGGGAAGGCCAATTGGGTCCGGGGCGGGGGCGCTGACGAAGCCCTCGAAACTCTCAATCAAGCTGACGGTTGCGGTATTAATTCCTGGTGAAGCGCAAGAACCAGCGTCAGAGGTGGCGGTGTTTCCGGTATTGGCAGGGGCTGCCGAAGCAGCAGTTTGGGGAGGAGCGGAGACTGCGGCATTAGAGGAAGCAGCAGCAGCGGCAGGGGCAGCGGCAGGGGCAGAGGATGGGGCAGCGGCAGCGGGTGCAGTGCTGGTATTGCCATCTAAAACACCTGCAACCTGTCCGACGCCATTAGCAACGCCGCCGACCTGACTTGCAGCATTTTTGACTCCGTCAAGGCCAAGCGCACCGGCGACCTGTCCAACAGCACCGGCGACCTTGCTGACGGTACCAGCGATTCCCTGAACGTCGCTGGCAACGTTATTGCCCGTAGAGGACCCAGATGAACCAGCTGCACCAGCAGCAGCAGCATTGCCGCCTAGGGCATCAGCGGCTTTTCCGACGCCACCTGCGACACCACTAACTTGATCCGCAACTTTCTTTACGCCGTCGAGGCCGAGGGCGCCAGCAACCTGTCCGACAGCTCCGGCGACCTTGCCGACAGTACCTGCAGCGCCCTCTACGTCACCGGCGACGCCAGCAACCGAATTGGAGGAGCCAGCGTTGGATGTGGCAGGGGCAGAATTAGAAGGAGTAGCGTTGGAGGGGACAGTGTTGGAAGGGGTAGCATCAGTAGACGAGTCGTCAGTAGTGGTTGATGCGTCCGGAGTTGCGGTAGAGTCATCAACGGCAGTCGAATCGTCAGAATCATCGACATCATCGACAGCGGTCGAATCGTCAGTATTGTCGGAGTCATCTGTATTGTCTGCACCTGTGCCATTGTCGAAGGAGGTGTCATCGACAGCAGTAGAATCATCCGTAGTAGATGGATCTGTGAAGGAAGAGGTGTCGGTGGGGGCGGAGTCGGACGAGTCATCAAACGAGGAGTCATCGAACGAAGACGAGTCATCAGACGAAGAGTCATCGAACGAAGACGAATCGTCAAAGGAGGACGAATCATCGAAGGAGGACGAATCGTCAAAGGAGGACGAATCGTCAAAAGAGGAGTCATCAAATCCTCCAGAGCCATCGTCACCGAACCCGAAGTCATCGAATTGACGACGAATCACCGTGAGGGGATGGCCACGACCTATATAATTGAATCGGCGGATTAATAAAGTAAAAATGTAGGATGAACAAAGATGACGAACGACGGAGTTCATGTGCCTTGACATTGACACTGCGGCCAAGAAGGGTCGGCACGGGAAGAGCCCGGAGAGGCGCTGCGCTGACGAGGAGGTTCGAGAGGAGGAGGAAAGCGGTAATAGGAATGATCATTGTGTGCTTCACGCGCGTGTGGAAGGGGTTTCTCGTCAAGAGTGTAAGGATCGAAAAGAAGTTCTCGGAACCAAAGAAGAAAGTCAAAGAACGAAAGGCGTCAAATAGCCACGGAACGGAAGAACAAACGGAAGACAAGGGGGAAAAGGCAGACAACCCAGTTGATGGAGAAACAGGAATGCAGAGGGAGGGCCCTCTTTAAGTGATTATGTGTCCGGTGTTCATGGATTATGGGAGTAATTGACACAAGGCAGAGATGCTGGGCATGACATGCGACAAGCGATGATGGGAGGCATATGGAAGTCCAGTGCGCGTGGTTTGTGGGCGGAGTAATGTCCATCTTGTCATGAATATGTGATAGATTAACAAATATGACTCGCTTGAAATTGGGTCTCTAGAGTGTCAGTGCCAGGCTTCATCATCGCGTTTGCTGTGACGTAGCAGATCTGTCAAAACGACGCGCCGTTGTATCATTCGTTCGGCGCGATGAGGAGGATAACTTTTGCAGGTGGAGGAATACGTAGCTGAATGCGGCGAAGAAACTTGAACCGCCAACCTTTCAAAACATTTTTTTTTTTGAATAGGCGTTCCAACTTGGCTTGTTACAGAACGAAGAGAAGCATCAGCTCCAAGTCTGACATGATTGTATGCCAGATCTGACTTACCATGCGGTGACGCATTCGTAACCATAGCATCCGAGTTGCGTTTGGCAAGAGACGGAGTCTAACGCCATTATCCCCTGGATGCCATGACCAAGGGATAATGGCGATGCATGCTGTTGGACTCAGGAGAGGCAATTTGCTATCAATCGACATCTTTCAAGAAATGGCATGCAAAATAACAGCGAGCGGTCGAAATTGTGACAGGACCAAGGCAATCGCGTGTTGTCGAGGTTGTTAGCTTCTCCGTTCTGCTCTCCTCACACCCGAGGCTTCTGGTAAAGCCGCAGCGTTAAGTCAAAGGTAGAATCAAAAACACGTTCGGCTTACAACTCTGGCCTGAAACACGCAGTCCCCAGTTCTTCGCACAGTCGGACGAAAAAGGTGTGCAGACGCGGATTGACCGTAGCCATGGTGTCACTTTTGAATCAAAGTGACGATTGAACAGACCGCTCATCAACTGATTGACTTCATCAAGAAGTGGAAGGAATCATGGGCTTGGCACTCCGTTCGTAGCGTCTTGATGAGTGGGATTATGTAGCTAGTGAGCGCGCTGCCTCCTCGGGCGATCCAGCAGCAGCATGCCGCCGCTTATACTCAGCAGGACTTTCCATATTAACACCCTTTGCCCACATACCACGACGGGCGGCTCTAGAAATTATTCGACGTTAAAACCGGCGCGTCAGCGTGAAGAGAAGGCACGCACTTAGCCTCCGCCTCTACACGGAGAAATTCTGCTTTCCCTGCTTTCCCATACTCTGCGCCAGCCTGGTATTCCGATGTAAGTCCGCTGGCTATCGTGGAGTGGAATACGATTGAGCTACCTGCTCATATGTCGTACCCCAACCAGCACGGAGCATTTCAAGGGAAAGGTTTTTGCCAGAGACGAACGCGCCTGGGAGAATGCGGGGGGAAAGGGTGACATTTGCAACCTAAGGAACGAATTCGTCATGTTATATGAAATGTATTGTTCTTGTAGACTCACAATGCGAGAATACTGGTCTCGTCGAAGAATCTGACAGTATACAATCTTGCCCTGAATTATTCCACGTAGCCATGCAAGGCTCTCGGCTGAGTATGGTTGTGCCGGGCGCCCAAAATGTGCAGCCTGCAAGGTATATGAGGACGCTATTTTCTGGAGCCTTCACGAAAACTATACCTCAGGAGCATCGACACCAGCTATTCGAATGTGCAAAGTCTCATCCTTGAGTTCTACAATATCCTGTAAGAGAGGAAACCCGAACAACACAATGACGGCATACCTTTGGTAGCAGATGGTACTCGTCGGTACATCAACGGCCAATGGAATCCAAGCTGAGGGGTATGGTACAGGCGAAAGTTATCCGCATCACCGACACTATTCGAAACGCGACAAGTAAGCGTTGATGTCCTCCCACAAGATCCGGCTTCCTCAGATGAAGCAAAGGAAGGGCGCCTACGCGGTGACAACACCCTTGATCCATCGGCGACGCGCGAATACGTCGGGGGAAACCCAATCGCTATTTCGTATCCGTCGACCATACCGTGCGTAGAGAAGTGCCGTGGTCGATGCCGTAACAGCACCAAGGCCAAAGGCAGCAAATGCAAGCACAGTAGGTGGTACAGCGTCGAGCTGGGCTTCTATTTGTCGTGGAATTTCGTGAATGGGGTCATTAATAGGCTTGGGCGCTTCTTTGGGTGTGCTGAGCGGCTCAGAGCGCCATGGCCATGGTATACTGGGCATGAGCT